>JAADYF010000544.1:0-18549 GCA_023338175.1 Phytopythium delawarense
ATCGTAGAGGAAGGAGTCCATGATGAGGACGCCGGAGGTCACGCCCTGGTCGTATCCGAAGAAGAGACCGCCGAGCGCCGTGAAGATGCACACGATGATGGCATACGTGCGCTTGCCCGTGGTCGGAGGACCCTGGTCAACGTCGTTGTCGAGGTTGACGATCACGCCGGCCGCCATTGTCGAAGTTGCTTGATCCGGAAAGTCACTTGCTTGGTTGGAGGTGAAACCGAAAGTGATCGGAGACCGAGTTGCTGTCCCTCCCAGTCACGAAGCCGCGGGCGGAAGGGGCTCCGTCCAGGAGCACCCTTAACAGACCTAACGGAGAAGGAGGGAGCCACAACAGGCTGCGCACATGACAGCTCGCTATCTCGAGCGGTCGCATCGCCACTGTAGCGCCTGCGGTCGCAAGTTTGAGCAAAGGCACCACCTATATCCTGTTGAAGTTGAACCTAAGGCGGTGGTGGCCACTAGAGTCTCCAGGAGACCCCGCGCGTGCCGTCCGCATCCTCACAACTTGATTTATTTACACCCTGACAGGCACTGCAGCAGGCATTGGCGCGCTAAAGTGTAGGTAAAGCGGCTGTCCGAGGTGTCCTGAAGTTGTCATGCGGAGGAGGAGCTCCGATTGGGGACTGTAATCCACCCGGTCGGTTGTTGATGCGCTCACCGTGAGTAAAACCGCACAACCTGCGAGATCGGCTGTCGACTGTGACGGTCGCGTCGTGCTTCCTCTGTTGCAGATTGCAGCCGACCGACCGCGGGTTTGTCGAGCCCTCAAAGACGCAGAGAGCGGCGGAGTCCGCGTCTCGATGGCGGTGACGAGTGCGTGTGTATCTGTCTGCTGGTGGTGCCTTTTGCGTGGTCCTGTCCCCAGCTTGAGCTTCCGAGACTCGATAGGCATGTGGCAAAGCATGAGGTGGGCCGTGACACCGTCACAACTCCAGCGTATAACCAGTACGTCGGATTGCGTCGCTGCTTTTCGGTTGACGTAGGTGCGACTTCCTGCTGTGTGTTCGTGGTCCTTCAGACCGGTCAGGTCATGTAAAACAAACGCCTCCGGATACAAATGAACACCTCTAGGACGAGTGAATTGTTAGCACAGTCGCCGCGCATTGCGTCGACCGCAAGTGGCTTGCATCATAAGTGGCGGCTCAACCAGGCCAACTTGATTCAAACTTGCCGATGCGACCCCGGTCTGGGCGAAGACGGCGCAGTTCTCCCGTCAACACGAATCGGCTTGCGTTGCTAGCGGCCATCTCCTCCGGAGTGAATCGTCGTGGATTTCAGCGATCCTGCCTCGGGGAGCACTGACCTTGGTTGCATTTCGGTAGTGTTCGTGTAGGTTGGTGCGCGACACCGATACAGATCAGCATGCCCGGGTGACAGTGGTGTAGCACCCCTTTCAGCGATGCAACCAATCCTACGGCGCACGGATTGCAATCAGTTGCACGCGTCTCAACCGCGCTGAAACCTTTCCATGGTCATACATCCCAGTGGCCTCGTGGTGCACAGCACTCGCTTCATGATGCCGGCTGAGTGGCCCCAAAGTCCCAAATCGATAGGACGCACTCTACCCTGTTGTATCGACCACGCCCAGTTCATTAAAGTGCAAACACCCTCTCGGTCGAGGCGTGTTGTCCGCGCAGTATCGGAGAGGTGCAAATAGCGATACTTTCAGCCGGAGCGGCCACGACTGGCTGGTGTCGAGAACGCTCGGGATGAAAGTATCGCCATTTGCAGCTTGCCCATAGTGCGCGGGTGACACGCCCAATCCAGTCCTCCGTCGCTCTTCCCCGCTCTGGCGTTCCAGCTCAGGCGTCGAGATTCTTGTCAGCGATGGGTGTCGCGCGTCCACGTTTGTCGCGACGAAGGCCGAGCGAGGCCTATCACCACGGTCGAAGGGCGGGGCGGTCTGGCGAGTGCTGGGTTGCCTTGGTGTTGAGTGAGGCTGAGCCGGCCATTGTTTTGCACAGGCAAATGAGAACTGCCCAGCCTCTTACTGTCGCTGTGCACGGACGCCGCTGTTGCAGCATTGAGTATTTCACACCGCTGCGACGAGTAGCAGGCATTGGATTGAGCGCACGCAAACAGTTCTAGCCTGTCGTCATCAGAGTGGGAGAGGGAAGCAAAAGCAGATCGGAGGCGTGATAGCGACCTTCAAGCGCCACGCTCGGCATGGATCGGGAATGATCAACCTATCAGACCAACGCAACGAAAGGTCGGCGCTACTCGCCCTTTTGCTCCGTCCTCGACACTCCAAGATCGACATGGGCCATCGACTCAACAAGAACAGAACATCTTGTCAGGTCAGAACGTCCTTGTTGATATTGCGTTAGTTACGTCCTAACACTTGTCATCTGCCCCGTTAGCCGGAGAAGACTGAGAGCTGGCGATGACCTACGACGAGCGTAGGAGGCGGACAGCTGCACGCAGCCAGTGATGGAGAAACCCACACATACACGACCACTCGCGCGCAGTTTCTGGTACGGCTTACGCCTCGGCCACGGGCGACTTGACCTCCACGAAGGCAGGCGACTTGGAGCGCGCACCCTTCTGGAACAGCGCCTCGATGTCCTCAAGAAGAACGCCCTTGGTCTCCGGGCAGACGAAGTACACGAACACGAGGCAGATGCAGCACAGACCCGCGAAGAGGAAGAACACGCCGTTGATGTTCAAGTGCGGGAACAGCTTCACCACCTCCGTCATGACCGCACCCATGGCCCAGTTGGCAGCCGTCGACAGCGTCACACCGTACGCGCGCGTACTCAACGGGAAGATCTCGGCCGGGTAGATCCAGCAGATGGGACCCCACGAGATGGCGAAGTTGAACACGAAGAACGCCGTGCCGATGCAGATGAACCAGCCACCGACCTTCGGGCAACCAGCGTTGTCCACGGTGCCGTCGCACGTGGCCGTGAAGAGGATCGCGGCGAACAGGTGCCCGATGATCATGCCGACGCCGCCGATGAGCAACATAATGCGGCGGCCGTACGTGTCGACCCAGCGCATGGCAGGGATAGTACTGAGCATATTGACCGACGAGATGAAGAAGGCCGAGTAGACGCCGGCACCCGTGATGTCCTTGAAGATCTGCGCGCCGTAGCTCATGATCGGGTTGATGCCCGTCGCCTGCTGCAGCACCTGGAGAAGCATGGCGATCGCCACGCGCTTGAGCACGGACGACTCGAGAAGCTCACCGATACCCTTGTTGGCAGCGATCTCCTCGGCCACCTGAGCGCCGATGTGGTCCAGCTCGTACTCGACGTCGTCAGTCTGGCGCAGGCGCTTGAGCACGGCCGCGGCCGCCTCCTTGCCCTTCTTCTGGTACGTCCAACGCGGCGACTCCGGCACGAACCAGATGCCGAGCATGACCACAAGCGGAGCAGCCATCGCGATGCCGTTCGTCGTGCGCCAGCCGCGGTCGCGGTTCTCGACGATGATGTTGACGACGTTGGCGAGCCAGAGACCGATGACGACCGTCATCTGCATGAAGCCCGACAGCATGCCGCGCAGCTCCTTAGGAGCGCACTCGGCGCCGAAGATCGGCGCCGAGAACGACGAGTTGCCGACACCGAAGCCCTGGATGATACGCGCGATGTACATGAGCGTGTGCTCCTGCGACTTGTTGAAGCACACCCAACACGTGCCGATGCAGAAGAGGATGCCGGCGCAGAAGATCGTCGCGCGGCGACCGAGACGGTCCGCGACGAGGCCGCCGATGAACGCGCCGACCAGACACCCGAGGTTGTACGCCATGTTGTACCAGACCGTGAATGTCGTCCACTCGTCCGGCAGGTTGGACGTCGACGCCGTGCACTGCTCGTACGTGAAGTTGTGCCAGCCGACGCAGTAGTCGTAGAGGAAGGAGTCCATGATGAGGACGCCGGAGGTCACGCCCTGGTCGTATCCGAAGAAGAGACCGCCGAGAGCCGTGAAGATGCACACGATGATGGCATACGTGCGCTTGCCCGTGGTCGGAGGACCCTGATCCACGCCGTTGTCGAGGTTGACGATCACGCCGGCCGCCATGGTCTTCCGCTGCTTCTGCTCAGCTGGTCAATGGACGGTTGGTCGGTCGGGTGGAGACTTGGAGGCCACGAGGCGAATCGGAAAGTGAGCGATGGACGGACGCCACTCGGTCGGGCGTGTTGTCGGCCGGCAGGCCACGGACGCTCGACGGTGTTGCAGCATATGTATGCGCGCGTTGGTCGCGCCTCGGGCCGTCGACTCGGGACGGAGTGGTTGAAGTACAGGCGGCGCTGAGCCGGCCGTCAGTAGGCGACCATGACTGACGCCGTGTATCGCTTGCAGAGACACCGCGAGCGTTGGGGCCGCTGGAATTCTGCTCCTTCTGCGGCACGAGTCGTGGCTCGAGGACGGCGGTGTGGATAGCGCGTGCACGCATTTAGTTTGGAGGTGGCCGTGCAATGCACTGCGTCGCAGTGCAATTGCGATGCAAACGCAAGGCGGTGGTCCCGGCGGTCAGTGCTGTGGCATAACTGTTTGATTTGTTTGGTTCGTTTCTCTGTAAATGGGGTCGTTTGACACTTTTGGTTTACAGAGCCAAGGCTGACAAAAAAATCTCATTTACTTGTAGAATGTATGGTTGCGACTTGTCAAATTTGGCGCGGAGCAGTGAGAAGGGACGCACCATCTTCAGCACCTCATCAAACAACAAACTTCAAGTTTAAACAAATTGACACCCACCAAATTAGACTTGCCAAAGCGGATTTGTTCGTTGCGACGTGCGTCGGGGTCGTACAAGCATACGTGCGCGAGGGACGTGGGGAAGGAAATCTGCACCTTGTCGCCGGCACCTTGTCGCCACCCCATTTCCAGCTTGCTGATTGGCATGGCGCTGTTAAAAATGCTCCAAGCGACGCCCAAGGCGAAGAGAAGACCCGAGCCTTCCAGGCGCTGCACGACGCTGGCGCGACTCGCCACCATGGCCATCAACCAGTCTGCACGCGAGAACCAAGCGTGCATCCTCAACCTGACCACGAACGGGAGGCGCGCGCGAGAACCCAGCGCGACTTCTACGCCTCCGACGCGGAGAAGAGGCTCGCCAGCGCGCTGCATGCCGCCACGTGAAGAAGAGCTCCGGAAGATCGTCTTCGCTTCGCCACTCAGTGTCTCGGGTTCCAGCGAGGCACATCGACACGAGCTGTCGACTGACAAGCACCTACGAGTTACGTGCTTGTTGTGGACTGTAGCAAGTGGGTGTCAATTAGTTGCATCATGCATGCCGCATATGCCGCTGGTGCCATACAGAGTCACATGCGGTTGATCCGCATCGCGCATCATGTCCGCGCCAACACCCTCGTTAACCGCCCTCTAGTCTCCATGTCCGCCACTCACGCTGCCTTGACGCTATATTTCGTGGCCGCTCGGTGATCTCCCGCTGCTGATGAGTCTCCATCCGCAGCGACGATACAGCGATGAATACGGTCGCCTGCCGCGCGCATAATCCGGCGTGAGGCGGGCGATAAATCAAGTTCAGGATCTGCTTCGAACAGTGGGCCAACGGGTCGGCGATCCTGAAGTTGAGAGTCTCCGCTGCTCTGCTCACGTGCACACAGTGCAAGGCTCCAGCCCCAGGCTGGTCGCTCTCAGTGCTCCCTCGTGCCGATCGCAGCGGCCCAAGTTCAAGCTGCGCGTGCATTCCGCTCCTTATACATGGCGAAGACAAGGCGCGCGCTTGATTCTTTGCGCGTCGTGCGAGCAACTTCAAGCGCCGAGACTGGGCATTGGCATGCAGGCGACGGCGCTACGTCCTAGTCCGAGGGTCGACAGTTGGGAGGAGGACTCTGAGTGCAGGAGAGGGGGAAGCTAAAGCTCCCTGCTCATCCCACGGACCGCCTGGCCAGCGTGGCCGCATGAATCCAGCGAGCGGTCTCCAATCGAGACACCGTTGACCAGGCAACGCAGTCCAACGGGATGCAGGCAAAACACTCTACATTCAATACAATCGTCCTCTCTCGCCCGCCTCGGTCGGGCAGTCGCTCTAGAGCCTACGTTCGGGTAGGTCACCGCCGCCAAGGTGGCCGGCCAGCTTAGATTTTCCGGCGCTTCTTGGCGTCGTGCTTGAGGATCTTCTTGACCACCTGCGTCTTCTGGCGCTGGATCTGGCGCGCCGACTTGAGCACCTTGGACTGCACCGAACGACTCTTCTTGATCATCATGAAGTGCTTCAGGCGCTTCTTCTCCGTGTTGGTCGTGCCGCCGCCCTTGCGCTTGTGCTGGAAGTCGTCGCGGCCCTCGAGCACGGAGCGCAGGCGCTCCTCCTGCGTCATGCGCTTCTTCTTCGAGTAGCCCTCCAGGTCGTCCGGGTTGACCTTGTTGGCCTCGTTCACGACGCTGGCCGCCATCTCCTCCGCCTTGCGCTTGCTGCGGCTCTTGGGGTCCTTGAGTGCCGCGTCACGCTCCTTCTTGAGCATCTCGATGCGCTCAAAGTCCAGCGGCGTCAGGATGCGGCGCGCATCCAATCGGTCCTTCTGCTCCACCTTCTCCGGGGCGTCGTCCTCCTCCTGCTCGTCGCCCTCAGCATTCTCATTGTCCTCGCCGCCGTCCGACTCGTCGCCCGACGACAGGTCCACCCACTCGTCGTCCGATCCATCCTCCGACTCGGACGAGGCAACCTCCCATCCGTCCTTGTTGTCCTCTCCATCGAAGCGGCCGGCCGCCTCGG
The DNA here is from genome assembly GCA_023338175.1 of Phytopythium delawarense. Classification (NCBI taxonomy): domain Eukaryota; phylum Oomycota; class Peronosporomycetes; order Pythiales; family Pythiaceae; genus Phytopythium; species Phytopythium delawarense. The sequence continues at coordinate 6,689 of JAADYF010000544.1, forward strand.
CCTCGGCCAGCAGGTCGGCGCCGTCCACGCCTTCGGCTGCCACAAGCTCGCCGAACTGCTTGGGCTTGGCTGCTTCGTTGTGGAACTTGCCGCGCTCCTTGCGCTTGAGCAGCGTCGGGTGGGTCTCGCGGATGAGGTTGAGCACGCCGCGGGCCGCCATGACCACCGTCTTGTCGCGCGAGCGGTTGTACATGACGAGGTCCTGCACCAGCACGTCCATGTCCTCGCACTCAAGCAGCAGCGGCACGCGGCGGAAGAGCTCGCGTAGCGCGTTGATGCCGACGGCGATGACCTCGGACGAGCAGCGCTCCGTCACAAAGTTGTGCGTGATAGACTTGACGATGGGCAGTAGCTCCTCCGGCGGGATCTCGTCGTGGCACGACTGCACAAGGTACGCGAGGATGTTGGTCACGTTCTGCTGGTGCGACTGCAGGTAGCGCTGCAGCAGCGGGTAGAATGGCAGCAGCACGAGCTTGTGGAAGCCCAGCAGGCGGCTGATGAAGTTCATCATGAGCAGCTTGACCTCGAAGCGCTCGGTGCAGCTCTTGAGCAGCTTGAACTGCTTCTCGGCGACGCCCTGCGGGTCGTTAAGCATCTCAATGGCAGGGAAAGTGGCCTGGAAGTTGATGTCGCGCTTGCGCGACTTGCGGTTCTTGATGAGCGTGGCGCGCGTGTCGCGCTGGCGCTTCTTGGTCTTCTTCGAGTGCGCGTGGAAGTCTACCTCGACGACGGCCTTCTTGACTTTCTTCTCCTTCTCCTCCTCCTCGAGGATGTCGTCGTCGATGCCGAGAAAAAAGTTGATGGACAGGACGAGCAGCTTGGTGTTCTTGCTGGTGCAAGCCGTGGCGATCACGTTGACCGTACGCTGGTCGTGCCAGATCTTGCGCTTGAAGAGGTCGACGAGAACCTGGAGCGACTTGACGGCGGCGGCCTCGTTCTCGTCCTGCAGCATGTCGAAGAGGAAGTTCTGCAGCGCCTTGTTAACCTTGACGTTCTTGGTGGTGGCGTTCAGGCCGCGCAGGTCGGACACAATGTGCTGGTAGAGCAGCTCGCGCAGGCGCTTGTCCGGGCAGCGGAAGAGCTCGAAGAAGAGCTTGAGCAGCGTGACGGCGTCCACCAGGTTGCGGTTGCGCATGAGCATGAGGCTCTGCACGAGCGTGCGGCGCAGGCCGGCGTCCAGCACCAGGTAGTGGTCCTGCAGCAGCGTCATGATCTGCGCCGGGAAGGCCGCCATCTCGGCCGGGTAGCACTTGGCCACGTGCCCCAGGAAGGACACGAGCGCGCCGAAGTGCGCCGACTCCTTGGCCGGCTGCAGCAGGAAGAGCTGGTACTCGCTCTCGTAGTGGCGCAGCTGCATGAGAAACTCTGTCTTGTACGCGCCCGGGTCGCGCTTGACCATGTTCTGCAGCTGCGGCAGCTTGCCGATCACGTCCGGCCGCGACGCGTTCACCTCCGCCATGGTGCTCTGGGGGGAGTCGACGACCGAAGAGAGGGTATAGAGAGCCGCTGGGGGTACACGAGGCGCTCGAGGAGGCCCTGGAGGCGCTGCGGCGTGCTGCGGGGCCGCGAGGAAGCGGCAGGAGCTGTGAGCAGAGCAGGCGGCGAGCCGGTCGCCGCGGCGTTTGACCCGCGTGTACCTCACCACCCATTCGGCGCCGACGTAGCTCTTGCGGTGGCCCACACCAATATTTGTTTTAGTGATGATGTTGATCAAATCAGTGACTGTTGTGTGGTCCACACACGACGGAAGTGTTGGTGTGGTGTTACACCACTGGTGTACCCCGACGCCAATCAGTGCGAACCCATTCCATTCGGTGCTCATCATGGCGCCGACCAAGCACGAGACGCAGTTCCTGCTGCGCGACGGGCGCGCGGTGCGCGTGGCGCAGGACACAGCGCAGGTAGACGGGCTGGGCGGCGAGGTGTGGGCGGGCGCGTTCGTGCTGTGCGAGTTCCTGGAGCGCTCGGCGGCCGAGCTGGTGCAGGGCCGGCGCGTCATCGAGCTCGGCGCCGGCTGCGGGCTGTGCGGCCTGGTGACGGCGGCGCTGGGCGCGCGGCGGGTGGTGCTCACGGACGAGTACCCGGACCTGCTGGAGGGCAACGCGCTCAAGAACCGCCACTTGTGGGCGGCGGAAGCGGAGGTGGCGAGCGCCGCGCTCGAGTGGGGTGAGCAGGACGCCGTGCAGCCCTTCGCCGGCCAGTTCGACACGATGCTGGGCAGCGAGATCACGCAGCTAGGGCGAGACCTGCACCAGCCGCTGCTCGAGACGGTGCGCGCCGTACTGCGGCCGGGCCCCGAGGCCGTCGCGCTGCTGTCCATGGACCCGTGCCGGCCCGAGTGCGCCGCGGCCTGCGACCCGCGCAAGTGCACGGCCTCGCACTTTGTGCAGACGGCGCGCCGCCTGGGCTTCTCGGTGCACAAGCACGCGTCCGTGCGACTGGCCGCGTGCGACGCGGTGCTGCAGACCGTCGGCGCGCTGGGCCGCCGCCTGCCCATCGACGAGGACGACCACAGCGCGGTCTTCGAGCTGCGCCTGCTCGAGGAGCCCGAGGCGTGAGCAAGGACTGTTTTTATTAATCACACGTCGAAGGTCGTACAAACGGAGAGTTAATTTCGGCATTCGACGATTGACGTGCGGGTAGCAAGCATCCTTCCGCATTCTCAGAACGAAGAAGCGCTGGCTTCGACATCGGAGATCACTTGAAGAAGACCACTGGACGAAGACCATGCCGGCGCTGGTCGTGATCCGCAGCAGCGCCAAGACGGTCGAGTACCAGGAGAACCGCAGCAGCTGGCGGCGTCCGCGACCGTCGGGCGCGCTCAGCGACAGCGACAGCGACAGTGGCAGCGATAGCGACAGCAGCGATGCCGAGGCCGAGCACCGGCTGCGCGAGGTCGAGGTGGCGGTCAGCGCGGCGTACGGCCCGTCGAGCGAGCTGCACGAGGCCGAAGACATGTCTGCGTTCCGCTGCGCCGAGTGCGGCTCGGTGGTCGCGGACCGGGCCGACGTGGTGTCCAAGACGTTCTACGGCCGCACGGGCAAGGCCTTCCTCATGAACAGCATGTACGAGAGTCTCGCGGCGTTCTCGGTGCGAGAGCCGTCGCTAATTGACGGACGTGCAGGTTCAACGTGGGCCTGGGGCCGGCGCGCAACCGCTACCTCATGACGGGCATGCACACGATCGCGGACGTGTCGTGCGAGCGCTGCGCCGCCGTCCTCGGCTGGAAATACGTGCGTCTCTCGCGTCTGTTGAACGCGTGCGCCGCTATTGGAGACTGACGCCTGCCTGCTGGGCCAGCTCAAGGCCATGGAGGTCTCGCAGAAGTACAAGGAGGGCAAGTTCATCATGGAGGCCGCGGTCGTGGAGGACGACTGGGCGGAGCGCGCGTGGGGCCATCGCTGAGCGCCGAGAGGATGACGGGGAGGCGAGGCATGAGGCGAGGCATGAGTATGAGTATGGAGCAGCCAAGAGGCGGCGGAGAACAACGTGGATTCATGACAGAGAAGCTGCTGTATTGGGCGTGCACCCCGTCCCGACGTCTGCGAGGGCGGCTCGCTTTACTGTCCAGGCGGACGCATGCCAGGGGGCGGGCCGGGCGGGCCGCGCATGCCCGGCGGCGGCATCATCCCCGGCGGCGGCATGCCCATGCCCGGCGGAGGCATCATGCCGGGCGGAGGGACCATGCCCATGCCGGGGATGCCCGCCATGCCGGGCATCGGGCGCGGCGGAGGCATCATGCCGCCCGGCGGTCCGGGGATGCCACGGCCGCGGCCGTACGGCTGGGGTTGAGCGGCGGCGGCGACTGCGCCATCAGCAACACGGCACACGTCAGTACAGCGGGTGGAATCCCGAGCGGTGAGCTGGCTGGTGGGCGGGCGGGCGGGCGGCAGCGCGGCTCCATCATACTAAGATCGTGGGCAGTAGTTTCCCTTGCGTGCTCAGCTCGGGTTCGGGGGCTGCGGCGGCACAAGCGTGCCGCGCGAGCAAACCGGACGCCCGACATCACCTATCTGTTCATTGTGATCACCTGGAGCCGCGTCCGCTTCCGCCTTGGATCGCTCCGCCCGCCAGCAATGCACAGCCAAGCAGTGACACGCAGGACGCACCTTGTCCGGGCTGCATGAGGCCCGGGGCGGGGCCGCCGATGCCGCGCATGGGCGCCATGAGGCCCATGGGCGGCGCGCCGGGAGGCGCCGCGGGGATCCCGCGGCCGGCCGCGCGCGCGACGCCCGGGCCGTTGGGCCCGACGGTCTCGTTCTCCTGCGCGAGCGGCGGGCCCTCGACCGTGAGCGAGACGACGCTCTCGCCGCGCAGCAGCACGAGCCCCAGGTGGCGCTTCTCGACGCGCTCCTCCGAGACGGCCGTCTTGACCTTGGCCTTGAGCGTGCGAAACTCCTCGCAGTCGCCCAGCACCAGGTTCATGTGCTTGTCGAACGCCATGAAGTAGCCCACGAGCACGCGCGAGTCCTGCAGCGTCACCTTCATACGGTAGTTGATGTAGTTGAGCATCTTGCTGCTCTTGCTGGCCACCTGCCGCCCGCCAGACGATCGTTAGCCACGAGAGCGCACGCCCAGTCGATGCCTATGCCTACCGCTCCCACGCACCATGGTTGCTGGTTGATCCGAAGCGCAGCGGGTCGCAAAGTTAAATACGAGGCGGGAGGCAGCGGACGGTCCCCTTCTTGGCGCCGAAACGCGGCGTGCAAGTGGCTGGAGAGGGCGTGCGCGGGTAAAAAATCGAGCGCGAGCTGGAGAAGCAGACGTGCAGGCAGCGGGGGCGGCGCGGGGCGCGGGAGGCGAGCACCAGGCGGCCGGAGAGCGCGCGGATCACGAGCAAGAACCCGGTCGAGTCGGGCGTCGCGATTGGATTCCACCAGGCTCAGGCGGCCGCCCGCCAACCCCCTGGCGCCGCTGGGGCAACCTTCGCGCGACCTCATCCAGGATCCAAAAAGAGGTGTTGTATTACGGTTGTGAACAGTACATACGCGCACTTAACCAATAGTGAACTTATCGCTTGAGATCGAACCTAGCCACGTTCAAGATGACGTCGAACACCTTGAGCTGCTCGCTTTGTATCGGGAACTCCATTGGGACGGGAAGGATGCTGGCGTTCCCGGCGGCCGGCGCGTGCGCCGAGCTGCTGCTGGCGGCCAAAAAGGACGAGGTGTACGCGGGCGAGGTCAAGAACCTGCTGCGCGAGGTGCTGGAGCGCTGCGTGGGCGCGCACGCGCTGTCGCAGCTGCTGCCCGAGCTGTCGGCCGCCTCGGCGCTACTCTACCTGGCGCTGGTGCTCGGCCGCCGGCAGCCGCAGCAGACGCTCGGTGAGGAGTTCTGCGACGTCATCCGTGTGACATCGGGCGCCGCTGGAGCCATCGAACACATTGGGGCCGGCCGCCAGCTCGCGTGGCTCGCGTGCGCGGTGCTGCCGCAGTACGTCGCGGCGCGCTCGGCGGGCGGCTGGCAGAGTCTGGCGCAGCTCACGTGGTCTCCGCGCGAGCGCATGGAGCAGCAGCTGCGTCTGCGCCGCGCGAACACCGTGGGCGAGGTTGGAGCGAGCGGCCAGAAGGAGCAGCAAGCGCGCGGCGTCTCGGTCCAGCAGGCGCTCAAGGCGATGGACGCGCTGGTGGCGGCGGCCGGCGCGCTCGCGACCAAGGTCGAGACGGAGGTGTTCCCGGCGTCGTACGAGATGAGCCTGGCCTGCGTGCGCGACTGGCTGCGGCAGGCGCACTTGGCGGTGTTCTACGTGCTCGCCAAGCACCTGCACCTGTCCAATCGACTGGCCCGCGTGCAGTACTCGTTCGTGCGGAGCGAGCTCTCTCCGGGCATCAACCTGTCGTTGCTGGTGCGTATTGCTGCTTGTGGATAAACTGACGGCCTTGCACTCACGCTTCTGCACTGGCCTGACACGCTGCAGGGCTACATGATGGGGCTCCGGCTGCTCTCGACCGCCATTGTCGAGGCCAAGCGCGTGCGCCAGCACCACCGCGCCGAGCTCAAGCAAAAGCGGGCGGCGGCGGCAGCCAGTAGTGCAAGTGACATCTCCTCCCGGCTCGCACTCCAGTCGGATCGCGTGCCCACCGCCATCTCCCTCGGAGTGAGCAACGAGGACGACCAGCGAGTGATGCGGTCGGCGCGCCGGAAGTGCGCACTGTGCCTCGGCGAGCGCGTGTCGCCCGCTGCCACGCCCTGCGGGCACGTCTTCTGTTGGGAGTGCATCGTCGGTTGGTGCCAGAAGAACAAAGCCGAGTGCCCGCTCTGTCGACAGGAGGCCCATCCGCAGCAGATCAAGTGCGTCTACAACTACGCGTGACGGCAGCGGTCGCGACGGGCAATACAACACATACTTGTTGATACAGTTCTCCAGCACGACTTCTATCGCGACGCATCGACTACTTGCGCTGGCGCTTGCTCTTCTTGCCACCCGCCTTGGCGTTGCCCGCCGCCGGGCGCTTGCCCTGCTTGGTCTTGCCCTGCTTCTTGTTGGCGTCCTCCGTCGCCTTGGCAGTTTCTTCCTGCTCCTTCGCCTTGACCGCGTCGGCGTACACCTGGTCGGAGCTCAGCGCGTTGTGCACGAACCGCTTGGACGCGTCCTTGTCCAGCACGAGCTTCGGTCCCTTGGCTACCTCCTCCGCGTCCTTGATCTTCTTCACGAACGCCTTGACGCGCTCCTGCAGTTGCGATGCATCCCAGAGGCTCGTTAGGGGGGTCACGACCCACGGAAGGTGTCCAGCGCGTACGCACCAGCTCCTGCTTGACGTGCGTCTGTCGAATGTCCTTTCCCGACACGCCCTGCGTCTTGAGGAACACGTACAGCAGCGCGTTGACCGAGTAGGCTGCGCAGACCATCCACCAGCAGCCACACACACACACAACATGGTCAACAAGAGGCCACCGTGATCGAGCGCCGAGCGCCTGCATGACACATGGCCGCCTGCACGCACCGAGGGAGACCTGGACCTTGGCGCGCTCGAGCGGCGCCAGCGGCGCCACGAACTCGTCGATCGATTGCTTCTGGAACACGGCCAGGTGCTCCTCCACCGCCGCGAGCGTCTGCTCCACGCCCGCGAACGCCTCGACCGCCTGCTCGCTCATCGTAACCCTGGCGTCGTCCGTCCCTGGCGTCGATGGCAACTTCTTGATGCGGTCGCCGCGCTTGCTTTGGTTGGTTGCTGCCCGCAAGAGGTACAATATGGTGTGGATGACATTGCAAACATGTGGTCCACACAAAACCGGCAGGTTCGTATCGGTAAAAGGAATGAAATAGGGGTCTTGTTACCAACCCTCTTGGATCGAGCGAGATCCGTGCACGCATACTGTAACCAAGTCAAAAGCGGCCTCACACGACGGCGCTGCCCGTGCCGCCGTTGCTCGCGGGGCTCGCGCGCTTGCGCTTCTTCATGACGGCCTCGGCGGCGGACGCGAGCGCCAGCGCGGGCGCCTGGTGACTCAGCGCGGACGGGCCGCTGCCCTTGAGCGCGTCGATGAGCTCCTTCTGCACGTCGAGCATCTCGCCCACCTTGCCGACCAGCTCCTGGAACCGCCGGTCCATCAGCGCCACGAACTCCACCAGCAGCGCGTTGGACGGGTCGGCCGTGGCGGCGGAGGGAGGGGTCGTCTCGGCGCTCACGGGCTCCTCGAGCACGGCAGCCGGCCGCTTGAGGGGGTTGCTCGCCTCGGGGGTCCGCAGCGGCGGCGCCTGCACTTGCTGCGCCTGCGGCGGCTCGAACGCCTGCACCGGCGGCGAGGGCTGCTTGGTCATCTCCCAGGCCATGTCGGCGGCCGCGCGCGCCTCGTGCAGCAGGTCGGTCGCGTGGCCCTCCGTCTGCGCCGCCAGCTCGACCAGGTGCTGGCCGTCGTCTTCGCGCCGCGCGGGCTCCGCCGCCGGGTTGGTCGGCAGCACGGGCGCCGGCGGGGCCTGTGGCGGCGGCTGCAACGCCCCCGGGTGTGTCGAGATGGCCGGGTCGTGCTTGATTTTGTCCACGGCGGCGTCCAGCTCGACGGGCAGCTCGCCAGCGCCGCCACCGCCGCCGCCGCTGGGCGAATCTCTGCCGCCACCGCTGCCGCCGTCCTCGCGCGCTACCTCGAACCGCCGCCGGTGCTCGACCGTGTACACCTCGCCCTGCTTGAGGTGCGCCTTGGTGAAGTGGATCTTGAACTTCTGCGTGCGCATCGTCTTGTCGCACCCAGGGAACGTGCAGATGATGCCGTTCTTGTGCTTGTTGCCCACCATGTTGGCGCCAATTGCGGGCGGGTGGGCGTGGCGTTTGAACCGCGGCGGGGGTACGCGGTTACGCGCTTGGCCTGGAAAGCTGGAAGTGCCGACCTCGAGAAAGAAAGGGGGGGAACGCGTGGGTGGTTACACTCTATCCACCCTGTACAAGAACCCGGGAGAATCTCTCTGTACAAGAGAGCAAATCCACGAGGGGGCGACCGCGCATTTTCAACATGTCAGCAGCTCACTTCAATACGGAAATCCAGTGAACCACTTCGCCGTGTTTGTTCGACGCCATGGGCGGCGGCTAGCTGAAGTAGGATGGCGCGATGGCCACGTCCTCGAGCACGTCGAGCTGCGCACGAGAGAAGCGGGTCTTGGTCTCCTGCCAGTTGTCCTGGTGCGTGCGGCGGAACTCGAGCAGTGTCTCCTTGACGGCCTTCTCCAGGAAGGACGCGGCGGGCGAGCGCAGCTTCTGCAGGTACAGGAAGCGGCCCAGCTCTTCGAACATGGGCGGCACGAACGCCGGCGTCTCGTGCGGAAACGCCAGCACGATCGCGCTCATGCCCAGCACGCTGCGCGTCATGCGGTCCTCGGTCGCGGCGAGCCGCGCGCGCGCCGCCGCCACCTCCTGCTCGGCCGCCGCCTCGTCCGTGGCGAGCCGCTCCAGGCGCCGCCGCTGCTTGGGGACCTTGGCGCGCGCGTCCGCCGCCTCGGCCGTCAGGCGCTCGCTCATGGCGCGCACGGCCTCGGCGCTCTCGTTGTGCACGAGGCTGCGCAGCGCGAACTTGGCCATGGCCTGCACCTCGCGCTGCTCGTCCGTCAGGAACGACCCGACCAGCTCGTGCACGCGCTGCCGCTGCGCCGCCGCCAGCGCCACCCAGTGGTAGAACGCGAACGTCATGAGGAACCGGAGGACGGCGCCGCGCGTCTTCCACGTGGCCGAGCGCGCCATCGCCGCCAGCAGGCCCAGCAGCCCGTCCACCGAGCCCGCGGCGTGCTGCGGCGCGCGCTGCGGCAGCTCGAACAGCCGGAGCGCCTTGGACACCGCGTCCGACGTGTTCTTGGCCTGGACCGCGACCTCCGCCTTCGGGTGGTTCTGCGACAGCAGCGCCACCGGGAGCAGCTGCGCGAGCACCGCCGTGACGTCGCGGGCGTCGCCGAACTGCCGGCAATTGTCCAGCCAGTGCATGGCCGTCTCCTTGGCGCGGAGGGCCACGCCATCGCTGTCGTCGTCGCTCGTGTCGTCGGGCGGAGGCGCCGGCGCAGAGGAGGACCAGTCCAGCGCCGTGGCGGCGACCAACGCGTCCAGAGGAATGGCCGAGGGCGACAGCAACGGCTTCGTTGGGGACAGCGCGAACGCTCCGAGGATGAACAGCAAACGCCCGGCGGCCTGCCGGATGATCTTGTACTGGTGCGCCAGCGCGTGCGTCGTGAGCACAGCCACCAGCCGATCGCACGCCCGCGTTGTGATGGAGCGGATCGCGTCCGCGTCGCTCGATGTCGTCGCGGTCGATGTCGAGGCGCCAAGGAAGTGGACGGCGACGACTTCGATGAGCGCGAGCCACTTGGCCTGGCGAGCGTAGTCCTCTGCCGTGGCATGCGCGAACGAGTCTTCGAGCTCGCCGAGCAGGTAAGTCGTGAATGGTTCGAGCCGCTGCAGCTTGACGCCGCGGTGCTTGGATGGACGCGAGGCCAGATACAGCACCTGCGTCCACTGGCCGATCAGCACGACGCTCAAGGACGGAAGCACCTTCTTCAGGAGCTCGACCACCGTCGCCAGCTGGCCAGCCACCTCTTGCTCGCTGAGTGAGCTCTCCACCTTGAGCAGGGCATGCACGATACCCGCAATCCAGTCCGCGAGGGTCGACAGCGCGGCTTGGCGGTCCTCCAGCGCGGCACTCGCGTCGATACGCTCGTTTGCCATAGCGCTAAGCTCCTCCACGACGCCACTCGCGAAGAACAGCGACGGGTTGATCAGCACGAGCTTCTCCACGAGCTTGGCGGTGGACAGGCTCACTTGTGAGATGCTGTCGTTCGCCTGGTTCATCACGCGCACGGACGAGAGGAACGGCGACTTGGGGAACGAGTTCGGGCCAGCCGAGAGATGACGAATGACGTCGTTCACGCCGAACGACCAGTTGCTCGGGGCAGACCCGGCGTGCTGGCCGTCCGCCGACGCGGCGAACTGGTTCGAGTTCTTGTAGTTGTCGAAGACGGATGCCACCACGGCCTTCATCGTGTCACTCGAGTACAACAGCGCGTCGACAGCGCCTGTGCTGCCGCTCTGTCGGCCCTCGTGCTTGTGCAGTTTGACAAGCAGCGCAAACAGCAGCAGAGCGATCTGGCGAACGGGCAGCACGTCGCTCCGCGTCTGACGGACCACCAGACTCCACAGCTCCGTCGAAAGGGACGCCTCGGGCTGCAGGAACGGGTACATCATGACGAGATGCATCAGCTGGAACTTCCAGTGCGCCGCCGCTCCAGGCTCCGCTTGGATGAGCTGCTTCAGGACGCTGTCGCCATTCGCGCCGCGTCGGTGCCCATCAACGGACCGCCAGCTTGCCAGCAGCATCATGAAGTAGGTCTGCAGCTTGGCATTGACCTTGGCTTTGCTCGCTTCGCCGTCGACGCGGTTCAGAATCACCTCGTCGCTCTTCAGCAAGACCTGCAGCACGCGACCCAGCAGCCCGTCGCGTCTGGCCCACATGTTCCGGCGCGACAGTGTCAGCGTCAGCGCGAACACCACGCCCGACGCCGTTTCTTCGCGAAGTTCATCGGATGTGGAGCTTGGAGACCCATGCAGCTCTTCGACCAAGCTTGGGAGCCGGGTGTAGAGCCACTTGGCGTAGAGTTCGTGGGTGTCGTGCATGATCTGGGCGGCCTCCGCGCGCACAGGCTCGTAGGCATTCTTGAGCAGCCCCTCCACATCTCCAAGCAGGTTTTCGTAGTTGCGCTTGATGCCGTCGTCGAGCTGGTTCTGGAAGATGGCGTTCGCGAGCGCAAAGTGCTGCTGCACACAGCGCAGGTCATTGAAAAAGCTGACCATCTCGACCTTGTCATTGCGCGAGGCCACGACCAGCGGGTCGACCACGCCAGAGCTGGTCCGCTTCCTGCGGAGAGCTTTCTGGAACGCGTACGATGCGGCATCCACCGCCGCCTTCTTCGCGGATTTGCTGTGCCGCTCCTTCAGTCGGAACTCGCCGTTCGACTTGCCGCGCCAAACCAACAGCTGAGCGATAACGCGCAGCAGCGAACGCAGCAGCGGGATCTCTACAGCGCCACCGGCCCCTTCGCTTCGCCAGAAGGAGACCAGCTCATGCACTCGCGCCATCACCATCGGCTTCAGCGCAGCAAACCGCCCGAACAGCTCCTCGTTCTCACCGAGAGCACTCTTGAGCAAGGGCGTCGCGCCATTCAACAGCGCGTTCTCGCTCGGAGCAGACACACCATCCACCAGAATGCTGGACGCACCTCGGATACTGCTCAGCACACGGTTCAGGCGGTTCGACCACGACTTCACGGTAGTGTCCTTGCTACTTTCAAGATCCTTCAGCTCATCCAGCGGCGCCACAAGGTGCTCCTGCAACAGCTGGAACCCGAATGCCAGCTCTTCAGCGTTGGGCTCGTGCCACGAAATCGACAG
>JAADYF010000545.1:0-18548 GCA_023338175.1 Phytopythium delawarense
CCCTCCTGCTGCTGCGACTAGCAACTGGTTCTCCGACCTTGTTGTCAGATTCCACACTGCCTCGACCGGGAGTAGTTGTTGCTCACCATGTCCATTCGTGATCAGCTCGATCAACGGAGGAATGCCGCCTTGCTTGGCGACAGTTTTCTTGCTTGGTGCGTCGAGTGAAAGGTTTCGAATTCCTCCTGCTGCAAGTCGTTTGTGCTCGTCTGTTCCACTTCCGAGTAGCGTGATCAGCGGGGGGATGCCATTGGTCTTCTCATCGATCGAGCCGTGACGAACGAGTGCGATAAGGAAAGGGACTCCGCCGGCGGCAGCAATTGCAGCTCGATTAGCAGACACGCCAGCCAATGCACCAATCGCACCGGCTGCTTTCCACTTCTGTTTCTCATTTCCATCTCGGAGCAGTGTAATCAACGGCGGGATGCCGCCAGCTTCAGCGATAGCTAAACTGCTCGGAGCATGGAGGGTCAAGTTCAACAGGGTTCCCGCGGCGACACGAGTTTGAGCGTCATCTCCTTCCACGAGGCGTTTGACCAGCGAAGGAATGCCACCGGCATCCGTAATCGCTTGTCGATTTTCCTTGACGATCGATAAATTGTGAATAGTCCCAGCGGCTGCTCGCTGCTCGGTCTCGTTGTCGCTCTTTAGAAGACGGATCAACGGAGCGATCCCACCGGCGGTAGCGATTGTTTGTCTGCTTTCGCTGTCCAGCGACAGATTCCATAGCGCGCCTGCTGCGCTGATCCTTTGGGAGCTCGAACCATCAGAAATCGCTGCAATCAAATGAGGGACGCAACCTGCACTGGTAATCGCTGTCCTGCTGGCAGGAAGCGCTGACAAGCTCCATATCGTGCCGATCGCTTCCGCCCTTTGGTCTCCATCTCCGTTCTCCAACACGGCCGGAATCGCTGATACTCCGCCAGTTGCAATGATGGATTCTGCGATCGAGGTCTTCTTAGCCAAGACCCGAACCGCTTGAGCTGCGGGGGTCCGCTTGAAGCTATTCTTGACGCGTAGCAGATCGAGCAGTGGAGGAATCCCGCCAGCTTCAGCGATTTGATCCTTGTTGGTATCGGTATTCGCCAGCACGCGCAGAGCTTCTGTTGCGTGTGTCGCGGTCACGTCGTCTTCAGATGCCATCATCTTCACCAGAACTTAAAAGATCTCCTTTCTTCGAACGATCTCTGCTTGACCCTCTGTGGTGCAAGCGAGACCGCGGAGCTCGAGTGCGGCGTCCATCTTCTGTGCTCGATTCCCGTGCTGGGCCAGCGACTCGGACTTGTAGAGTCGCCGAACAGCACGAACTCGTGAACTAAGCTCGCGATCGCGCTGGAGACTCGACAAGACCGTAGCCGCAAACTTCCGCTGGCCGGCGTCTCCACTGATTTCTGCATCGACTAGCTGGTACATAGCGTCGATCCGAACGAGCTCTTTCCTCCCCTCCGAAAATGATGCCACGCTCAATAGAGTGATTTGGGCTTCGACCTTGTAGATTTCGTTGAAACCGAGCGCCAGCGATACGAGAATCGCTACTCCCTTGTTCTTGACAAGCTGGAGAGTCAATAACTCCGGACCAGAGAGTACCCGCAACAGGATGAGCGCTTCTGTCTTGATCGAGTCCGCGGTCTGTCGCAGCAAAGTGACAATTGGAGGGACGACATTGCGCTCGGCGACCATAGACTTCTTGAACAGCGCCATGTTCTGCAGAGTCCGTATCGCGCTGAACTTCTGTGATTCAGTGCCCGTATGCAGCACATCCGACAGAGGGTCATCTGCGCCTGCATCGCCGATAGCATCTTGATACTCCCGGATCGTCGACAGACGCTCCAGCACGGAAACAATATCACTTGTAGGCTGCGGGTTCTTCTACCGACTCAACTGGATCAGCGACACAACAGCCGCCTCTCGCTCGCGCTTGTTACGTTTCAGCAAGCCTGCAAGCACATGACCCAACGCGTGGATGGTCGGGCACGTAAACTCCCCGGGAGGTTTCAAAAGCATTGCAGTCAATGCGCCAATCCCGCCATTCGCAGCAATCTCAGCCTGGCACGTGCTGTCGACCGCCAAATACTTTAGCGCACGCGCTGCGGCGACTGTGTGGTGGTCATGGGAACTGCGCAACAGCGCTAGCAACGGTGGGATACCGCCTTCCGCTGCAATGGCTGCCCTGTTTGCTTCTTCCCTCGCGAGATATCGCAAGGCCTGAGCTGCTTTTGTCTTCAAGTCACTGCTGCCGTGAGTTGCCAGGCCCACCATAGTAGTGATGCCCCCAGGATTGGCGAGGATCGATGCAGTCCTGTCGCCGAACGTAACCAGGTTCGTCAAACTCGCGGCTTGCCCTCTAGCCCTCTCGCCTCCGTCGCGCAAGACGGCGAGCATCGTCGACAAGCCGTTCGCTTTGACGAACAGTTCCCGGTTGGACTCGTCGGCGGAGAGGTTTTCCAGCATGCGGAGAGCACTCAGCTTGGTGTCGTCTTCGCCCGATCGCACAAGGGCGAGCAGACCTGAGATCCCATCTTTTGGGCGGGCCTTCGCACACGCCACATCCAAAAGCAGCAAGGACTGGAGCACGCTTCTCGCCAACAATGCCATCGCGAGGTTGTCGGATTGCGTTAATGCAACAATCCCCATTACACCACCTTCTTGGACAATTGCGAGGCGAATCGTATCTTGACAGGCTAGTTGCCCCAGAGTCGACAAAGCAAGCGCTTGGAGATCGATGTCATCGTCTCCAGCTAGCTCGATCAGCGATTTGACGGCGCTTGCAGCTGCGATGACGCCTCTGAGCGCGCTTTCGAACGCCAAATTATTCAGAATCATCGCTGCGCTAAATTTGGCGTCGAGATTGTCGCTCTGGAGCAAGTGTCCCAACGTCGGCACCGTGTCAGCTTGGACAATCTGGCCTCGAGTTTGTGTGTCGACATCTGAGAGCTTCTCAAGCAACTGCAAAACTTCGATCCTGGCGCAGTCGTCTCGAAAGAGCTCAACCAATGGAGGAACCGCGCCAGCCGCAGCAACATCCCGAATTGCAGACGCTCGGACGCAGAGGTCATGGAGCGCATTGACCACCTCCGTCGTGCGTGGACCCTCTCACACATGCAGTCGCGACGTCAGAACAGGAACTCCGCCGCCGTCAACGATCTGTCTGGCGCCGTCATCTGTCGCGGACTGTTCGATCAGCACCGTTACCGCTGCTTGTACCTCCTTCACCGTGCCTTGCCCACCGTTGAGCAGCGCGATCGCGGCTGAAGCGTCAAGAAGAGCAGCGCGCACCACACTTTGCTCTCCACCACTGCTGTTGCCAGCCCCCTCTCCACTGACAGAGCATCGACTTGCTGGCGTCTGCAGCCGTCCAATGATGAGCGCGAGTCCCCCGACCGCGAGGATCCGCCGACGACTGCCCTCGTCCTCGGACAGCGTCCGCAGAGCGCGCGTGGCCGTCTCCCTCTGCGCGTCGTCTCAGCCCCTCGCCATGTTCACAAGCGCCGGCACGGCTCCGGCCTCTCCGATCGCGTCGTGGTGCCCAAACCGCGCCAGATGCCGCATGGCCGTGGCCGCGACCGTCTTGTCGTCCCCGCTGCCGTCCCGCAGGAGCCCGGACAGCAGCGAGGCGCCGCCCATGCGCACCACCTCCGCGTGGCAGCGCGCGTCCATCGCCATGTTGCACAGCGACGCCAGCAGGTCCTGCCGCTCCCCGTCGCCGCCGTCGCCATCGCCCTCCATGTCGGTCGAGAACTCGAATGATGCGGAGACTTTGATCAGCTTCGACCAGCTCCTGACGGTTACAAGGTTGCACGAAGGTCGCGTCAATCTCTCTCTTTTCAGCCAATTCTCGCCGTGTAACCTCTTCAAAAGCGTATTTAACGCCAATTCATTGGTAGAAAACCCGTCGGGGTTACGTTTATTTGGCTCCCCATGACGCCACTGCGCAAGATGCAGGCGCGCGAGAATGCGCTAGCGGTGCTGCGGCGCCTGGCGGGTAGCGCGGCCGGGCAGGCGCCGGTGGCTGCGGCTGGCATGATCCCCGTGTTCGTCTCCAAGGTGCGCAGCGGCTCGGACGCGCAGAAGGCGACCAGCGCCGCCGCACTGCGCGACCTGGCGGGGCGAAAGGAGAACCACGCGGCGATCGCGCGCACCGGCGGCATCCAAGCGCTCGTGGCGCTCGCCAAGGATGGCGACGCGGCGCAGCGGGATGTGGCGATTGCCGCGCTGCTGGCGCTCGCGGAGAATGAGGACAACAGCGCGCAGATCGTGGCGGCCGGCGGCGTGGACGTGCTCACGGCGTGCGTCCAGGACGAAGGAGGCGACGAAGGGAGGGAAGGCGGCTTCAAGGTGAGGCGCTCGCGCTCTTTCGCTGGTGCTGACAGTAGGAGAGCTGGATAATGACGGGTGGATGCAGCAGGAACATGTCAAGTTGCCGCCGAGAGATGAGCAGAGCGAGCAAGATGCCGGTATGAAGAGCGTCGAGTTGGATGAGAGGCTTTCGAGTCCATTGCTGGCCAATATCCCGCCGAATGACGTGACAGCTGCTGAGAGTCATTCAAGTCCTTCGCCAGCCAACATTCCGCAGTTCGTTGCGCTGGTCAAGGGCGGAGAGGACATCGAGGACGTCGAGAAGACGGAGGCCGCGTCCGCGCTCTTCGACCTGAGCGCGAGCGACGCGAACCATGCTGAGATCGTGGCGGCGAACGGCGTCCCAGCACTCGTTAACCTGTTGCGCAGTGGCAGCAAGCCGCAGCAGACCAACGCGGCCGGTGCGCTCATGAACTTGGCCAAGACGGCTGCGTTCCGGCCCGACATCCTTGCTGCGGACGGAGTTCGCGCACTGGTCCAGTCGATGGGTTACGACGAATCGGGGACGCTCGCGACCGCGGCTCTGGTGAACATGGCCGCGTACTCGCCCAGCCACGCTGCCATCGTTGGTGCCAACGGGATCTCTCACCTCGTCTGTATCATGCGCAGCGCTTCTAGCGACGCGCTGAAACTTCTCACCGCGATGGGCTTGAGCGTGTTGGCGAGGACTCCGGCAGCGGCGAAGGCGATCTACAGCCTGGGCGGCGCCTCGGCGCTCTTCCTTCTCGTGCGTCGAGGCACCGCGGAGCAAAGGACGCACGCCGCTCGAGCGCTTCGGAAGATGGCGAAGGCTGGAGTAATCGACCCAAAGTCTCTGGCAACCGTCGATGGCCTCACCGCGGCGACACCGACAACTCATAGCGAGGAGCCGGGCTGCAAGAGGAGCAGCGAGTTGGTCGGTGACGACGCGGATGTAGCGAAGAGGATAACGACCGAGCCGTGAGAGCATCATTATTCAGTGGAAGACGGCGCTAAGGCGAGCGAGAAGATATAATTGCTGTGCACTCACTCCACTCACCGTGTGGACGGAGACTTGCTACTGGTCTTGATTTCTTGACTCGGCGTGTCTGGATAACACGAGTACACCACGAGCGACCGTGATGCTGTGCCAACTGGGTGTTGCGCCTTGAGACGATTCAGTTGCGTGGAGTCCGCTGGAACCGGTAAGTTCCACGACCTGCTCTGGTCGCCATCGACTGACAAGGCCGCAGACACTCGCTATTCCGCTAGGCACGCATTTCCCCCACTGAAAGACGTCGCCACGCGCGGTCACGGCAGCCGACGAGTCTCCTTGAGCGGTGATCAGATACACCTGATCGTTCGCAACGAAGGTCGTTGGATCATCCGAGTCGAGTTCAACACCACACCTGTGAATCGGTACTCGAGTCGGGAGGTAGCTGCATCCGTCGACGAGTACGCTTTCTGTCTGCTCATCAATCTCGCCAAGACCCAGCTGACCGCTCCAATGACAACCAAACGCGAGTACTTGGCCGTCTGTGGTCAATACGAGTGTGTGGCCATTGCCACACGCGACGTCAAGTGCCTCGCACTCGGACGACGACTCGTCATCACCGTCAATGGCATCATGGCGGACTCTGAGCTCGAGTTTTGTCGGAGACTTGACCTGACGATCTAAGAGTGGGCAGTCATCGCCGAGTCCAAGCTGTCCGTACTCGTTGCTGCCCCATACGTAGACGGCGCCGGCTGAGGTCATGACCACGGCGTGCTGGTGACCACAGGCAACACGCCGCACTCTTTCAGAGGGAGACCCGAGCTCCAGTGGGATCTTAACCATACTTGGCTTGGTTTGATCTGCCGAGACTGAAGCTGGTGCGGCCGACCCAGCAGTCTGCGATGTGCTTGTGGAGACAGACCGTTGGTAAGCGTACAACTCACCACTCGATGTCTGAGCGAGGATGAACGAATTGCTCGCCACCAGATGAGTAACGGATGGCAGATCGACAATGGTCTTTGTCCGTCCGAGTAACTTGCTGCCGCCAAGAAGCCCGAGGCAGTCACCATCCGCGTTCATCTCGACTTCTTCAACCACTTCCGTGAACAGCATCGATTCCAAGCCGTTTACGGGATCCACCGTCAGGTTGTTGGCATTGAACTGAGCGGCAAACGCTTGAAGCGGCTCGGGGGACTTCCAGAAGTGAAGTTTTCGACCTGTGGAAACAGCGAACTTCCCGTTTGCTGCCGCTGCGGACATGACGTTCCGAAGTCCCAAGCTGCGTTGACAATGGACCATCCCAGATGATTAGCCACGCAATGTGTTCAAGATCATCACTCGGCAAGGAACGCACTCCTCCAACTTCGCCAGCACAATCGACGGCGTGTTCTTGTGCACCGGCACCGCGACTTTGACAGGGCGAGCTGGATACCGGGCACCGGACTCGGAGGCGTTGTAGCGCTCCAACGCGTCGTGGAACTCGCTCTGCGCCTGCTCGGCGAAATGTGCACTGCCCAGCGCGAAGACGCCGTCCTCGTGGCAAAAGATCGAGCAGTAGAGAGAAGAGCACGTGCGCACATGAAGGAAACGCACACTTGGGGTGTTGTGAGCGACCTCAAGCTGCTGTTTGTGTCCAACGGCCCATTCATGGCGCACCTTTCTCGAAGCACGTGGGTCTTAAGCGCTCGATCACTTCCGTCGAATACGCACGCAACAACATCATAAGTGGCGGACCGACGCTGTCGAAGTTGCTGCATCGTGGTAGGCGGCATGCTGTTGGCTGTTGTGTCGATTGACGCCAATCGTTGAGACGCTCGCCTTGCCCTGCGCTCAGCTGGCGATCGCGAGGTCGCATCTCCGCCAGTGGCGCTTGTACTCGATGTGAGATGGTCTGCTCCAGAGATGCCTCGACTCATGTAGTAGTTGGCGAACTGCTGCATCTGTGCTCGACGCTTGAGGCTGACCAGGACGTGCGTGAATGGCACGTTCACAGCTGACGAGAGGTTTGTATCACCTCCGTTGTCGTCTCCCCTGCCGCTCGCCCCAGCGGTGAGCTTCGCCGCGAACAGCATGTGCGGGAGGTACATCTTCCTCCACATGACGCGCACGAACTCGTGCTCGTCCAGAACGGCGCGTCGGCGCTGCAGCTCATCTACCAACGCCAACAGGTCGCGGCGCACATCGCCAGCTGTGAATGGCAGCAACTCGCTCTGCAACTCGGCCGCACCAACACCTCCGCGCCGCGAGAGCTCGAAGAAGAGTTCACGGAGCTGCACCTGCGCTGTCGCGTAGCACTCACTCTGACTCGGGTCCATGGTCGCGGACGCTGTGCGGTGGTCGTCCACACGCGAGGGCTTTTTGTGCCGTTTCGGGTTCTTCTGTGTGAAGAACACGGACCTGCAGCGGCTAATCGTGGCGACGGGTGGCGTCCCACCGCTGGAGGCGATTGCTCCAATGCCAATGAAGACCGCAGATGCCGGCCGTATCTCGGTGCTGATGGCAGCGATTCGAGCCGAGGTTGGCGACGACGGACACAGTTCGCAGGTGGGTTGTGTCGAGGTGACTCGTGAAGAAGCGGATTGCATCAAGGACATCACGAATGAGGCTCTTGAACGGACTGCAGTCATGTCACTCAACTCTGTGTCGGTAAAGAAGCATCGTGCGAGTCAAGGTACCGTTGGGGGTGCGGGAGCGTCGTAATCCTAACCGAGCTTGCCATCAGCGGCTGAGTTGACCTCAGTACACCTCCAAGTGCCGTGTTGGGGAAGGAACCTTTCCGCATTCTGAGCAACCCTACCATCGAAAGCACCGCGGCGATTTCGTTACCAATGCTTCGTGTCGACGACAATGAGCAGAAGACTCAAGTACTCAACCTGTTGGTGCGTTCGTGCACGGAAGAAGCTGCCAGACCCGCCATTGCAGATATCCTGCTCTTGATCAGATTAGTGGAAAGCGGCGACGACGCCCAGAAGTCCGTCCCAACGAAGAAGTTGTCGTGCTTGCCGATACTCGACACTAGCAAAGTAGCAATGACAGCTGCGGGTCGGTTTCCGCCGCTTGAAACACTGGCGTGGTCGCGTTGCCTTTCGGTGGCTGCCCGGACGAGGAGGCTCAAGTAGCCCGTGATTATTTGCCAGCTCGCTGTTGAAGGTCTAGATAAAGCAATCATCGGTGCAGACGCCGTGCATGCACCACACCAATGCTCCCGCGGCACTGGTTTAGCTCTCATTGGGCCACGCGTGACGCGTTCGTCTCCTCCTCCCAAGCCCGGGTGGTTGCGCATTCCAGTGACGAACTCTCGCCTTGAAGGCAGTCGGTCGCGCCCGTGAGACGCTCCGCCCCACCACATGCAGAAAACCGTGCGTCTCTCGTGTTCATGTGGACCGCAGACTGCAACGGACGCTCAGGGCGTCGCTCGTGTCGCCTGACGCCTGGCGTTTGCGCAATTGCGTCCCCATCAAGAGCCGCGGCGGCGTCAGGTGTCCACACGCTCCATCCGCCTGATTCCCCGACATGACCGGATGCGATTGCGCGCCAAATATGATGCGCGGCTGCCGACTTGACAAGTACCGTCACCGACAGAACGCATGTTCGACCGGATGACGCGCCATCGATGATGCGCGTCGAAATGCTTCCAATCAACAGCCCGTCCAAACAAGAAGCACTACTGTGACGGACAGAGCCTAACGCTGGCGGGGAAAGATCTCCTGGAGTCCGAGAGACCACCAATCTACCCGCTCAAGTATCGCAACACCGGCACTTTCAGGGCATCTCAAGTTTACCCGCCTGCGTACCCTCAACCTAATCGGGAAACTCAAAGCCCAATCTCCACCTCCGCTTTTCCTCCAATCACCACCCTTATCACTCCCATTTCCTCCAATCACAACCCGTAAAATACACCACCAGACGCCACAGCTGCTGCATGGCACGGCATGGGGACAAGAGCGCGGCCACTCGGGAATCCGCGCGCTCCTGATCACCAGCCTCTCTCTCCCTTCCCCGCTCCCCTCTCGGGTCGTCCGCGCCGGCAGGCCACTCCGCAATTCGCCCCATGCTCGCGCGCCGCTGCTCCGCCCTCGCCCGCCGTGCCATGTCGCCCCACGCCGCCGCCCTGTCGACCGCCGCGAGCGGCAACGGCCTGCAGGCCGCCAAGCTCGAGGTGCACCGCACGCAGGCACCCAAGACCAAGCTGCCCAAGGAGAAGCTGCTCTTCGGCAAGACTTTCACGGACCACATGCTCGAGGTCGACTGGGTCAAGGGCCAAGGCTGGGGCAACCCCGTCATCCGGTGCGCGGGGCGTCGATCGAGCGCCTGCTGGTGAGGATGCACGCGGAGTTCTAACCGCCTTGTCCGCCGTGTGTGCAGCCCGTACGGCCCGTTCTCACTCGACCCGGCCAGCGCCGTCTTCCACTACGCTCTGGAGGTATGTGGTCGTCTGGGGCGAAGCGTTGCATGATCGTCGGACTGACAACTGGCTGTGCTCCGTGCGTGGCAGTGCTTTGAGGGCATGAAGGCGTACATCGACCCGAGCGGCAAGGTGCGCCTGTTCCGCCCAGACATGAACATGAAGCGCCTCAACCGGTCCATGAAGCGCCTGCTCCTGCCCGAGTTCGACGGCGACGAGCTCACCGAGTGCCTCAAGTGCGACTCTCTCTCTCGATGCGATGGTAGCGAGCGTATCACCCGAAGCACGTTGCTCACTGTCAACATGCTGTGCGTGACTGTCGACAACAGGGAGCTGCTGCGGCTGGACCGCGACTGGATCCCGGAGGGCGACGGCTACTCGCTGTACATCCGCCCCACGGGCATCAGCACGCAGGCGTCGGTCGGCGTCGGCGCGTCCGAGAGCGCCAAGCTCTTCATCATCCTTTCTCCCGTCGGACCGTACTACCCTGGTGCGTCCTCGCCGTCACGCTCTCGACTTGGTGTCTTCAATGCTGACCTGATTGTTGTCCATGTGCAGAGGGATTCAACCCCGTCAAGCTGTACGCGACGGACAAGTTCGTCCGCGCCTGGCCCGGCGGCACCGGCGGCTACAAGCTCGGCTCGTACGTGGCAGCGACTCACTAATTTGAGCGCGAGCTGTTGCTGACTGTCGAGAGTTTGCATCTCGTCCGTTGCCTGCAGGAACTATGCGCCGGGCATCATGCCGCAGTACGACGCCGCCGAGAAGGGCTACTCGCAGAACCTGTGGATCTTCGGCCCGGACCACGAGATCACGGAGGTCGGCACCATGAACCTGTTCGTGCACTGGGTCAACGAGCAGGGCGAGAAGGAGCTGATCACGCCGACGCTCGACCGCGGCGACATTCTGCCAGGCATCACGCGCGACTCGATCCTGGGACTCACGCGCGAGTGGAACGAGTTCAAGGTGACGGAGGGTCACATCAAGATGGCCGAGGTGCAGAAGGCGGTCGAGGAGGGCCGCATCATCGAGATCTTCGGCTCGGGCACCGCCGCCGTCGTCTCGCCGGTGTCGACCATCCAGTACCAGGGCAAGGACCTCAAGATCCCGCTGGACGGCACGGATGGCCGCGCCGGCAAGCTTGCCGAGCGCATCTGGAAGTCCCTTGGTGACATCCAGGTGAGTGATGTGCTTGCTGCATTGATGCTGGGTCTGGATTGCGATGCGTTTGCTCACTTGTCTAACGCGCGCGTCGATTCTTGTGTCCATGTCAATAGTACGGCCGCGTGAACCACCCGTGGTCGGTTGTCGTCGACTAAGCAGCTGGATTGCAGCAGCATGTGGGGGATCGATAAGCTGGATGAAGGGTGAACGCGGTTAGAGGTGTCGTCTGGCTGCGTCTGCTGCTTTGTAAGCGGTCAATGGACACTGAGGCTTAGACGTCGTAGCAAGGCTGCCATCACACTAACCTTCAATGTCGACACTTCACCCCGTATTCCCTGTTGAGTCTGACAGGTTTGCTGTGGCTATGAGGTGGCGTGTCAAACTGATCCAGGGACTGCGTTGAAGCGCTGCAACCTTCGATCGCGCATGGGTACGGAGCGATAGATCATCCAGCACGTGCATTAGATAACGGCCGACTTGTCGGTGATGAAGTTGATGTCGTAGCGGACGTCCTTGCACTTTTTGCCGCACCTGCACTCACCGTCGCAATCTTCTCCGACAGTGGACATCACTCGACTGCGCTCCGAGGTTGGACTCTCACCGAGGGTTAGATCATTGGGCGAGGACAGAGACGTCACATAGTTGCCACTGTCCTCGGCGCTGACTCGGCGGACACGAGGCGACGCGAAGTCCAAGCCCCTGCCCAGGCGCGCGAGTCGGGCGAGCCGCCGCTTCTGGTCGAACCTTCGCTGATTCTGGATCGATTTCTGTCGGTGGTGGTCGCAGAACGAGTGCAGGTCGCCGCTCCTCTTGCGCGTGCGCGGCTGCAAGCACCGGCCGTTGCGGTACTTGCACGTACGGTCGATCGGGTCTACTGGCCACTCGCACTCGGGCACGACCAGTGCCTGTAACACGCTGTCCAGCACGCTCGCTGACTCTGTCTCCCACGTCACGAGGTCGGCCGGAAGACCCGCATCCGACACAAGCGAGGTAGACTCCGAGTCTCCTACACCTGAAAGCAGCGCTTGCGCTTGCTCTAATGCCCCGCAGTCGTCGCGCGGCGTCTTGGTCATGGAGCTGGCTCGGCTCTCGGGTGGTATTGTCGACTGGAGGGAAGATTGGATAGTGGCGGAAGGCAACCACGAACGCGAACAAGAAGACATGGACCGCGCGCTTATTCGAGCGCGAACAAGACATCGCGAGCCAGTGCCCATTGCCTTTTTCTCATGGCATTTTGGCGGGAAGGTCTCTCGCATGTGCATCGGAAGGCGAGAGTGAGAGTATCTTGAGAACTGTATGCAACAAGTTGAAGGGCTCGAAGCACTTCAACATTGTCGCAGCAGTTCAGCGCGCCACGCGGGACTCGGAGGCAGAGGACCGAACGATTTGTATGGCTGTCCACTATGCTGAACCGCGCCCAACGTGACACCACGCGCGTTTAGCAAAATGGCGATAACAAGTTGCCGTCAGCAAGTGGACAGTGGATCCCCCGCTTCAACTTGAAAGTGGATCCACCAGCGGATCCACCAGCGGATCCACCAGCGGACGCCTTCTCTCGGAGTGACGATCAGGAGTGACGATCACATCTTGATATGGGGAACCCCTGATTCAGAAAGTGTAGAGGTGACGCCGGACGACGGCGACGGCGGACGGACGGGCATGGGCGACGCGTTCGTGGCGGCGTTCGCCGAGGAGCTGGCACGTACGCAGCGCGCGCTGCCGGTCGGTGGTCTGCTGTGTGTGCCGCAGCCGCGCTCGCTGCTGGCAGGGGCGCCGGTGACGCAGGAGGACCTGTACGCGCACTTTCTCGCGCCGGTGGGCTTCGCGGACGGCTCGGGCGACGGCGCCGACCGCCGCCTCGGCCAGTACGAGACGCTCAACGGTGGGATGGGGCGTGATCTACCGTCGGTAGTGGTGCGATCGTTGTCGGCTGACCTGTGTGTGTGGCTGTGTGGCTGTGTGGCAGGCCGGACGGTCTCGATCGAGGGCTCCCACGTGCGCGCTGGTGCCGGGTTCGGGGACCGCCGCAAGGTGCGGATCCTGCTGTCCGAGCAGCGCGAGGTGCAGAGGCAGCGCGTGACAGTGCTGCACCTGAGCCGGCCGCTGTCGGGCGGCGTCGAGCTGCCGGAGGACCCGAACGAGCTGGACGTGGCCACGTTCCGCCGGTTGACAGCCATCCTGCGCGCGTTCCCCGAGAACGAGCTCGTGTTTTACCAGCTCGATGACGCCATCCGCCAAGTGAGAGAGGTCTGCATGCAGGCGTACGCATACAAGCAGTACGAGGACGAGCTGCCGGGAATACTGCAAGGCGAGTGGGAGTCCGCCGTGGACGAGCTGATCAACGCCGGGAGCTTCGACGACGAGGACGAAGCAGGTCGAGGATCGAGCCAGCGCCACCGCGGTGGCGTTGGCCACTTGCTGCAGATCCAACAGGTCGTTGAGTGCTACTTGATGGAGGAACTGCACGACTTTGTCTTCCCGCGGATCGCCGAGAGCTGTCGTGACGAAGACGCCAGGCTCGCCCAGATCATGTACCGCATGAGGCACTACACGCCGACGGACTTTGGCATCCGCAAGGAGTTTCAGGTTCGTCTCGGTACTTGGCATGGAGGCCGAGTTGTTAGGTCGTATTCACACTGGACGTGTTCGCTGCTCCATCCAGTGCTTCGCTGCCGAGGCGAGAGACGCGCTGCTGGACGTCCGCAACAAGAAGACGCCACTCGACATGCTGCTGGCGCTCAAGGCCTGCATTGATCGTATCAGCGACGCGATCACCCATAATGTCAAGCTTCGCCGGCTAGATTTCGGTACGTTCTTGTAGTATGATCGCTTCGTCTCCACTGACGACTGACTGTTCCTATCCATGTGTGGTTATTGCTGCTGGCCAGAACGCTATCAGCTGACGACGGACGACATTCTGGACCAGCTTCTCTATGTGATGGTCCAAGTCTTCAACTGTGTTGCGCCAAGGACTGAAGGAACCGACGACATGGTCCCTATGCCAGTCCGACCGCTGTTTCCGATTGCTGCAATGCTGCGGTACATCTCTGACTTCCACTTCATCAACTCGAACACCACAGCGCTAGGGTTCACGATCGCGAACTTCCAAGTCGCGGTCGAATTCTTCTTGATGAAAGACTCGGATGGCGAGCCGATTGCCCCGGGTAAAACTGAAGATGACCCCGACGTGAGTCTTCTTTCGGTTCAAGTGATTTCGGCATCCAAGTGTGAGCAGACTGTTGAGCAAAATCGCCAGGCGATAGCTCAATTCGAAGACCTGCTCTTGCAACGATCTGCAAAGCAGATGCTGGCGGAGTCGACTCGTTCATCAAGCAGCGACCGTCAAAGTGATGCTACCGATCCACGAAGCACCGCCAGCCTCATCATTGTTGGCGACTGGTCCGTGGACGAGAATCTCGAGAACGATGAGAAGCAAGCACCCACAAGTGGCTCCGTCCCTAACTGCTACATCAGCATCGAGCGCAATGGGGAATTGAATTCATCAGAGAGAAACCTCACTCAAGTGGGCGTGGGACGGAGATTCTTCGCGGCCGTGGACGAGGACGGCCGAGTATTTACGTGGGGAGACAGCAGCGGCAGCCGACTGGGGTACTCCATTCCCATTGGCCACTCAAGGAGGGTCTCGCGTCCTCAGCCGGTGCTTACGTTGTCCAAGCAGCACATTGTGCATGTGTCCTGCGGTGCCTTCCACACGCTCGCCACTGACATCAACGGTCACGTGTTTGCCTGGGGGAGCAACTCGCAAGGGCAGCTCGGCTTTGCTGTCGACTCGGAGCTGCAGAACGCCGATGCCTGTCCCAGGATGGTGGACGATTTGTGTGGAGTCTTCATGAGCGCGGTCGCGTGCGGCGAGAACCACTCGCTGGGTCTGTCGTCGAACGGAGACGTATATTCATGGGGAAGCAACCGCTACGGGCAGCTGGGCCGTGTCACCAGGACACCGTTCGACGCCGCGGTAAGGAACTTGCTTGTTTGTTTGGCCGGTTTGCTCCACTGACTAAACGACCGTGGCATTTCTTGTGCCGACCCACTCAGCAACCGAGTGTTCTTCGCGTCAACTGGACTGGCCGCTGCTCGGACTTGAGGCACATTCGCAGTCCTCGAGCCGTGGGCGTACGACGGATCGCTGCGGGTAAAGACCACTCGCTCGCCGTCACCAATGATGGCGCCGTGTTCACCTGGGGACGCGGCGACGCTGGACAGCTCGGACACGGGTGTTTCATGGACGTGAGCGATCCGAAGCAAGTGATGGCACTGGCGCCGATGTCAAGGAGAGACGAGAGCTCGTGGCGCATCATCGAAGCGGCGGGTGGCGGGGAGTTTTCGCTGTTCCTGACCGAGAAGCGAGGCTTCACGTACATCTGCGGCAGGGATCCGTCGCTCGCTCTCGACCACGAGCTGTTGCTGTCCCCCGTGCTGCTCACGGTCTCCCCCAGCCTCCAAGACGAGGGCTTTGGCTCAGAGATCGCCGGCATCTCGTGTGGCGACACGCATTACTGTCTCGTGACCAAGCGAGGCGCGCTGGCAGTGTCCAAATACTACCATCAGACCAACGATGGAGACAGCAATGCTGGTGCTGATGGCGTGGATGGAGAAAGCGGACAAGGAGCCGCAACCGCGGGGTCCGCGACAACGGAGCGTCAAGAGCGTCGGCTGGACGTGCTTGGCGAGGTGGGCCACGTTGTCGCCGCGAGTGCGGGCGGCTCGCACACGCTAGCACTCGTTCAGTGAAGCGACCACGAGGAAATGGATCGTATGGCAACGTAAGTTAGTGAGACGCTGATGTCCCAACGGTGGTGGACGCACCCCTACCAGAAGTCATCGATAGCTTGCGGTGCGCGAGCGCGGCCTGCGCACTCCCTCCCAGCGCGGCCTTGGGCGTCGCGAGCGTGTTAAAGCCGGACACGGGGGCGGACGACCGCGCCGACGCGAACGAGCTGCTGTAGCTGCTGCTGCTGTAGACGCTGGCGGTCGCCCCCGAGGCCGGCGGCGTGAGCAGGTAGCGCCACTTGCTGGCGACGCGCAGCTGCCATATGAGGAAGCCGAGCAGCGCGAGTGCCGACATGCTCGTGGGCGTGGCGGTGGAGGAGACGCCGAACTGGAACCAGACGACGACGCCGAGGTAGAGGAAGAAGAGCGCGACGCCCGCGAGCATGAAGCGGTGCGCGACCATCTGCTCGCGCTCGCACCTGCGCAGCCACCAGTCGCCGAACGGCGCGCTGGTCTCGACCTGGTGCACGTCGAGCGCGTTGACGCGCACCTCGAGCTCGTACGCCTGGAAGCGCGTGACGGCGAGCAGCAGGTGCGTGCACATGAGCGCGCAGAGCAGCAGCGAGACGCAGACGGCGGCGGCCGAGACGCCGAACGCGAAGAGTAGCGCGTCGGGCGGGTCGTCTGGCAGCCCGACGTTGCACATGCCGGCGACTGTGAAGCCGCAGAAGAGAGTGCACTGCTCGGTGACGGTCCACAGCTGCTCGACGCGCGCGTCGCACACAATGTGCTCGCTCTCGAGCTTCTCGCGGCGCAGCGCGCGCTCGATGTCGGCCCGCCGCCACGCGTGCGCTCGCACGATGTCGTCGTTCAGCCACTGAATCTCCTGGTCGCGGTGCGCCATGTCCTCGTCGCGCCACTGCTTGGCGTTGCGCAGGTCGTACGACCCGAAGAGCGCGCTCACCACCGAGCTCGCCATGCTCGCTGTCAAGGTGTCGAGGTGGCGAGGTGTCAAGGATGTCGGTTTGGAGTCGACCCTCGGAATTTTCGCCAATCATATAAGAGGAAGACGTCCACGATTGGACAGAAACACGCATACCGTTTTAGGTAGTGTTCCAGTCTTTTAGGCGAATCCACCGTCAAAATATCCATCTTTGGACGTCCAGCAGCTGCTTTCCTCATTTTAGGGCCAGCAACCGTCGAGTGATTTTGCATACTGAAACGAAGTGAATTCGCAGGTGACTGCCTCATTTCGTGAGTGATCTGCGCGTGGATCCCCACCATGGGCAAGACGGCGCCCGAGCCGGCGCGGCGCTCGCTGCGTGTGGCGCCGCCGACAGCCGAGTACGAGGACCGGCCGCGCGCGCAGGAGCGGCTGTCGCTGCTGCCCCGCGCGGCTGCTCCCGGCGGGCCGTTCGCGGCCAAGCAGTCGCCGTGTTCGCCTCCTGCTCGGCTGCATGGCGACCTGGAGGCCGGGGGCGGCGACGCAAGCCGCAGCACGTGCAGCGCGACGCGCTCGAGCGGCCTGAGCGACGCGCTGGAGGAAGAGGACGAAGAACACGCGCAGCGGTGGCAGGTGCTGTGGCGCTTGCGGCCGTTCCGGCGGCTCGGCGGCCGCTGCAAAGACCGCGGCGTCCTGGAGCTCGTGCAGCTGAACGGCGCCAATTTTGGCGTGCGGTGGCGGCGCGCGCCGGTCGACAGGCAGGCCGCGCCGCGCTGGATGGTCGGCCCGCACTGGTATTTAATGGCCACGACCTGGAGCGTGTTCGCGCTGCTGGCGCTCTTGGTGACGGTCACGACGCTGCCGCTGGCGCGCCGCGGAGAGACCGTCACGGGCGTGCTGCTCTCGACGGCCTGCCTGCTCTGCTATGCGCTCGTGGGGCTGTCGGACCCGGGCATCGTGCCTCGGTACGTGCGTTTGGCTTGGCGGCGTGGATGGAGCGGCACTACGCTGCATGTCCATCCAACACACGCAACTAACTGAGATGGATGCTGTCTGTTGCTTGCCATTGCGTTTACTTGCAGCATCTCCTCGCCGCCGGACGACTCGTACACGTACTGCGATCAGTGTGAGTCCTTCCGGCCCGACGGGTGCGTTCCTCTGTCGTTGCCTAACCTGGAGACGGCTGGCTCGTTGACATGGTGACCGTCCCGATGGCGACCACCAGAGCGCTGCACTGCATGGACTGCCGCGTGTGTATCGCGGGGTACGACCACCACTGCCCGTGGACGGGCAAGTGCGTCGGGCGGGGCAACGCGCGCTACTTCTACGCGTGGCTGCTGCTGCTCGTGCTCGCGTTCGTGTACGAGGTGATCGAGTTCACGACCTACATGCTGCCGCCGACGGACCAGCCGATCATCGACTCGTCCGACGACTCGTTCGACGTGGTCATGCCGTCGTTCCCACCAGCGTCTTGAGCGGGGATACACGCACTGCCCACCCAAGGGAAGAACCCAAGGGGGAGAAGCAAAGCCGAGAGCAAGATCGAGATCGAGAGAAGGGAAGGGGAGAGATCCTCGGGCCAGAGACCGGAGACCGGAGCGGGTGGTGGATGCTCGGCAAGAGACCTGAAGCCACGCAGCTGCGTGCTGCAGCTCTCCAAGGAGAGCACTGTATACAAATGTCAAGACACAAGGACTGGTCCAGACCACCGGAATGGATGGCGATTCACACTGTCAATGCGCTCGCTTCTCTATAGGTGGGGCGCCAGTCGCTCCAGGAACTCGAGCTCGGCGTCCACGGAGCCCGCCGGGTGCAGCGCCTCCCACACGTGCAGTACCGACAGCGCGCGCGCGATCTCCGGGCCGGGCTTCTGTCCGAGACGCTCCTTGACTTCGCGGCCGTCCACTCGGCGGCGCTTGGTGTCCTCACTGTTGGCGTATTGCGCGGCCAGGTCGAGTAGCGCTCTCTGCGTCGCGTAGTCGTCGTCCGAGACGCCA
>JAADYF010000546.1:0-18461 GCA_023338175.1 Phytopythium delawarense
GCCGCATAAGCTGTCGGCGTTCAGGCATCAGCAGCCAGCAAGACGAGCTCGCCTTTGATAGCGGTCTGGATGCCGTGCCAGGCGAGCCTATTCCAGGTTACCTGTTGATCGACTCCAGATCCAGCATTCAAGCCCATCGCGGCTCCTGAAGCAGCGAATGGGGGCGCTCCGGCAGCTGATGATGCGAGTCATGTGTGCGCTCGGGTTTTCTGTCTCCCGGGTCGAAACACCCGAGAGCTCGCCGACTGACGGAGGTGGACGGCCAAGGCAGACTGAGCGAGTGCGCAGGCAGCGGTGGCGGCAGTGGTCTCGCCGCAGGTCACGCCAGTGGCGTGCAAGGAGGAGCTCACCAAGGCGCGGCAACTGGCGCTCGGGGGCTGCGGCACCAAGCGCCAGCACGAGAAGTGCAGACTGACGGTGCGCGAGCGCCTCGACCTACTGCTCGACGGGTGCACATTCCGCGATTTCGATATGCTCAAGTCGCACCGCTGCACGGACTTTGGCGTGAAGCGGCAAAGGTTCCTTGGTGACGGCGTCATCACGGGCCGCGGGCTGGCCTTTGGGTGCCTTGCATTCGTCTTCAGCCAGGACTTCGTCTTCGGTGGTCGTCTTTCGGACACGTACGCGGAGAAGATCGTCAAGATCATGAAGAAGGGCATGCAGGTCGGCGCGCACATCCAGGAGGGCGTAGCATCGCTCGCTGGCTACACCGATACCTTCCATCTCGACGTGATGGCATCGGGCGTCATTTCGCAGCTCACGACGGTCGTGAGGGTGAGCGCCAGTGGGGCCGTACTCGCCCGCGATCACGGACAATATCTTCATGTCCCGCGATTCGTCAACCAAGACGTCGGACGTGGCGCACCGTGCGCTCGACAACGACGTGGAGGCGGTCCGCGAGACACACCACTTCTTCTACTTCCTGCTGCTGAATAACAAGGAGAAGCCGCCCATGTGCTCAGACGACAACCGCTACCGGCCCAAGGACATCATTCACCAGCTAAATGACTCGCTCGACTTGTGAGCTGCAGTTCGCAAAGTGCAGGGAGCCAATACACATCAACTCACTCACACCTGGCGCCTCCATTGCGTCCCAACACTGATGCGCGTTAGCAGTGATAGTGTGGACGGCGTCAATGGCGTCGACGGCAGTCAGTCCCAGGACCATGCGTCTCCGCAGCGAGTCACCAAGAGCGGCAGTGATTTGGACTCGTGGCCACGGTGGCGTCCCCACGCGACGAGGAAGACAATGTCGGCGTCTGGTCCCGCAGCTCTTTCCACTTCTCCTCGACACGCTTGCCGCGGGTCTTCATGTCGATGTCGTCGGCATCCCCAGCCTTGAGCAAGCCTAGACTCATACGCTTCTTCCTGTTCGTCAGCGTCTCCAGTCAGTGCCTCCAGTCAGCGGCTTCTTGGTCTCCTTCTCGCGCCGAATCTGCCGCTCCTCGGCCGTCCGCTTGCGCTCTTATCGCGGTCCACCGACTGCAGCATCTTGGCGGACGAGTAGACAGCTTCGTCGCGCGCTCTGCGAATGGCTGGGTACCCCGCGCGTCATCCACTAGTCGTGTAAGTCTCGCGAACGCATCTTGAGCCGCTTTGCGCCGTGGATGCGCAGCCGGGACGAGCGCCACCCAGTTTGGACGGACGTCTTCTGGACGGACCCCGACAACCTTGCACTCCCCGAACGGCGCTACCGGCAGTAACTGCCCGTTGAGCGCGCCGTGAGCAAGATCAACCTGGCCGACATGGCATGCTTCGCGCTGCTCCGAAGCATCCGCAGCCTGTACGTGTACGTTGGCTTTGAGTAGACAAATCCCAGTGCAAATGCGTTCGACGCTGTGGGCCTCACTGGGCCGCGCGTCACCAACCAAACGTACTGGAGGCCGCGAGCTACTCGGATGACCCAGCGTTTGAGGTGCTCAGCCTTGAGTCCTTCTACCCCGAGGTCGCGGATCGGAACCTGGGCAAAAGAGCCGTCGCCGACGATCGATGCGATTCTCCGGTCCGTGCTGTCGTCGTCCTTGCCCGCCGCGCGCACCGCCCGCCCCGTGAGCTTGGAGGATAAGATTGAGCTTCAGGTGACCTCATGACCCTCATGTCGGCTGGGGCGACACGCAGGCTGCGCAGTGTCTGTGTGTGCATCATATGAAGCTAGGCGAAGCGAACACGATGGAGAGGGCATTCATTTCACATGGATATGGCGACACCGTCGGCTTTGCCTCCGAGTCCGAGCCATACGGAGACCGTCAATAAGATCGTAGCTGTCAGTGCGGGGCAGCGTCGACCGCCGAAGTGTCTGTGCAGAGGGAAGAGCACAATGGTCGAGACGGAAGAAGCGAGGCCGCAGTGGACTGTCAGGATTAATACCGGATCCGCGCGAGATGGTGGGGCGTGAGTTGCCGCGGTAAAGTCCGGTGGCCTCTGTCGCGGGTGTTGGACTCATCTCGGTGTCTGTCGTGTTGGCCGCTACTGGTGCCTTCATCACTGATGACACGCTCGCCGCTATCGTGGTCAGCATGTTCCTGTCGGTCGTCCACACTAAGGTGACCACCGCCACTACCGAGTATGTAGTACCACACGCGCTGGCCGCTGGCTTGGTGCTGGCCTCCACCTCGCTCGCTACATTGATACCGACCGACTTAGCACTGGTTAACGTCGAGTGGGTCCCTGTTCGCCTCCAAGATGGCCGCCTCTGAGTCGGCTGCATCCGGCTGCTAAAGCAATACGCATCCTCTGCTCGGCTCGCTGAGCAGCGCTTGGCAGAACACTCCCCTCCTGCAAACCCACTGCCTTCATGCCGCCGCTCTGCAGCTTACCACTGACGAGGTGTTTTCACTTGTCCCCGGCCGCTTCAACCGTAGCTCGTGCATGTTGACGAATGGCGAGCTGCTCCCTTTCGTCGGATTTCTCGGCGACGATACACGCGTCGCACTTGAGAGCTCAATGCGCTACACTGTTTGTTTGGCTACGACGTGCGTCTGTTGCTGCGGGTCAACGCTTTCGACTGCCGGTCAACGCTTGCGACTGGTGGGAGAACACACACGAAAAGCAAACGGTTTTCAGCAGATAGGGTTTATGGCTCAACCTGCGAGTCATGTTGTCATTCATCTGCCAAACCGCCTGGCTGCTGTCGACACCATGAGCGACAGCTCAAATGATGAGGGAGTGGTCGGCTTGAACCGCCTCCACGACCTCCTTGACAGTGCGGAAGTGTACGTTCGGGAAGTACTCGGCGCGGTCGCGCTGCACCTTTTGCTGGTCGAACTGGAGCTTGCCCGACGGTACGTACAGCTGGAATTCGGCGAGAGCTATCGACTCCATCGACTCTTTGCGCTCAAAGGCAGCCTTCATGTCGGCCACGCTGACGAACTCGACCTTGAGGTTGGGCAGGTTGCCCGACGTGCGCATAATTTCGGCGATCTCGAGCCACGTCGTCTCCTCGGCTTGAACGTACGTGAACTCTCGCCATTTGTTTGGCGTCTTGAGCAGCTGCGAGACCGCGACGGCGATGTCGCGCGCGCTAGTGACAGCGAACTTCTCGTTTCCCGTGCCCGGGATTGTCATCGTCACCGTGTTCAGGTCGAGAGCGAAGAATGGGCCGATGTCGATGTGGTATCGGTTGGCCTGCGGCACAACGTAGTCGAGGAGCCAGCCGACCGAGACGACGGACCACTCGAGTTCGCTCTGGACACGGAGCGCCTCCTTGACTGGCAGGTTGAACTGATACGTCGAGCTCGACTGCTCCGGGTAGTCCTCCGAGTTGCCGCCGAACTCGGAAGGGATGAAGCGCTTGCACTTGGGGGAGCGCTTGCACGCCTCGATGAGCGCTTCATGCACGTCAACGTACGCCTGGGACAGGTCGTACATGGTGCTCACGAGGGCATCGCAGTCACTGATCTGCTCCGTAAGCTGCTCGACCGACGAGTAGTCTGTAATGCGCTGCGCGAGCACGCCCGGCTTGCCGTCGAAGAAGGCCTTGCGCGAGCGCGTCAGGATCACGACCTCGAGGCCGGCCTTGGGTAGCTCCTCGGCGAAGTGTCTGGCGAACGATCCAGCTCCGGCGACGGCAATGCGCATCTTGGAAGAGAAGGAGGGGAGGTGCTTGGCTTGGGTCGAAGGAGAGGAAACGCGAAGTGAGCGAGAACTAGACCGTTAGGTTGGGTGCAGTAGCTAGGCATCTGGCCGCCGCTGGTTCTGTCACGAGGGAGCGGAGGCATCCTTGGCGGTGACTAATCAGCCGGATTCACAGAAGCAGTGCCCACCCCCCGAATGAGTCACCGCTCGATTTGGGCATCGCGAGGGTGACGCATCAAACGGAGACACACACGCCACAGGCGCTGCACAGTCCAAGACGAGTGGAAAGCTCGGGACGGCTCGATCGCCTCCTCATCAGGGGTCATGCTGCCCTTCAAGACACTCGGAGACCTCGACAACGCCGAGGTTGAAGTGATGGCTGGCATCGCACTTAGTCGAGCAGCGACAGTTCGAGCGAGCGTGAGCGACGCCGGCAGCGTTCGACGGGGTTCACCTGCATGGTGCGCGGCCGTTGACCTCGATCAGTCCGCGACCGGCGGTCTCCACCACTTCCAGACCGCGGCGGTCAGCGTACAGTCCAGACGAGCATGTGGTTCAGCGTGGTCGCCATGGCGCAGTGGTACCCGCTGGGTTTGCGCTACTACGGGCACCGGGGTTTCACGGCTGCCCAAGCGACGTGGAGCGACCCGGACATGGCGCAGCAGCGCGACCTGTCCTCTCGCCACTACATGGTGACCGGCGCGAACGCGGGCCTGGGCCGCGCCATGGCCGAGGAGCTTGCGAAGCGCCGCGCGACGGTCCACATGGTCTGCCGCAGCGCCGAGCGTGGAGAGGCCGCGCGCGCCGAGATCGTCGAGAGCGCCAAGGCCGCCGGGGTCGCGGAGCCGCAGGTGCACGTGCACCTGGCCGACCTGGGCTCGTTCGCTAGCGTCCGGGCGTTCGCGGGCGCGTTCAAGCGGCAGCACCCGGTGCTGCACGGACTCATCAACAACGCCGGCGTGCTGCTGAACGAGGAGCGGCGCACGAGCGGCGACTCGCTCGAGGCGACCGTGGCCATCGCGGTTGGCGGGTCCTTCTTGCTGACGGGCCTGCTGCTACCCGAGCTCCAGCGCGCGCCGCGCGGCCGCGTCGTCAACGTGTCGTCCGGCGGGCAGTACCTGACGGGCGTGTGCGACCCGCGCGAGCTCTTGGGCACCGCGCCGCTGGGCAGCGCGTACGACGGGACGGCGGCGTACTCGCGGGCGAAGCGCGTGCAGGTAGAGGTGACGAAGCGCTGGGCGACCGAGCCGGCGGCGGAGGGTGTCGTGTTCCACGCCATGCACCCTGGCTGGGCAGTGACGCCCGGCGTGGTGTCGTCCATCGGGGACTTCTATGACAAGAACCGCGGCATGATGCGGGACGCGCAGCAGGGCGCCGACACGGCTGTGTGGCTAGCTATCGCGGCCGAGCCGGGCGAGTCGAACGGCCGGTTCTGGTTCGACCGCGCCGAGGCGCGCACCGACCTGCCGCTCGCGCGCACGGCCTGGAGCGACGCCGACCGGGAGCTGCTCTGGCAGACGTGCGTGCGCGTCTGCGGCTGGCCGGACTCGCCGTCGGCGTCGGCGTCGGCATCGGTATCATAGCTGCCGCATTGCATGACGCGACACAACAGCGTGTTAATCTTGGTGGCTGTATGCAATGCATCGAGATTACCACTGCCGATTGTGTGCAACGCGATCTTGTCGGTCGCCTCGTCGACGGTTCCCTGCCGCCAGCTGTTTCCGTGTTGACCACACGCCGACGCCAGATGGCGAGAGATATACGGGCCGGGCGGGTCCTCCTTTACCACACGAGACAACCCGACCCGGACCTGACCCGACCCGGAAGGATCCGCGGATTCGCATTTAGCCGGATGCTCCTGCCGGCCGCTTACGCGTTCGCTCATTGATCGTTTCCCTTCAGCAGCAGCGGCGGCGACCATGATGGACTCGAGCAAGGACAAGTTCCGCGGCGCGTAGGTCCCCTTCGGCTTGTGTTGCGGGCGGGTTGTGGGGCTGGCGGAGGAGGGAAAGAGAGAGAGAGAGGGAGACTGATGACGCGTCCGTGCTGTGCCGTGCGGCGAGCAGCGCGTTCCTGACGACGCACAAGAGCAACATCGCGCTCTGGTCGGGCTTCTTCGTGGTGGTGCTCTTCTGCTACCACCTCTTCAGCGATGGCGACTTTTCCTTCCTCATGGTGCGCGCCTCTAGGTCCAGCGCGCAGGCCGAGAGACGGACGCTAACAGACGTGCTGCTCCTCCTTGCCCCTCGCCAGACGCTGGGCTCGTTCGTGCGCGCGTTCGGGTTCATCTTCCTCATCTTCAAGGCCTTCTCGCAGCGCTCGGTCGCGGGGCTGTCGCTCAAGACGCTCGAGCTGTACGCGTTCGTGTTCCTCTTCCGGCTCAGCTCCATCCTGCGGTACCAGGGCTACCTGCCGTACGACCGCACGGGCGACTGGCTGTACTCGCTCCTGGAGATTATTGCGCTCGTGCTCTGCTGCGGCGTCATCTACCTGGTCACGGTGCGCTTCAACTCGACCTACGAGCTGCGGTACGACACGTTCGGCTGGCTGCACGTGCCCACGGAGCTCGGCGCGCTCTACATCCTGCTGCCCTGCATCCTCCTGGGCATGGTGAGTGGCGCTGCACCCCACAGGAACACTGCCGGACTGCTCTAACGCTCGCCACGCGCAGATCATCCACCCGAACCTGAACCGCAACTGGTTCGCCGACGTCGCGTGGACGATCGCGCTCTACATTGAGGTCGGCGCTCGGCACTTTTGGACACTCGCCACTTGAACGCGGACTTACTCACCGCTGATGCCGATGGGGACCCTGCACAGGCCGTCGCGATCTTGCCGCAGCTCTTCATGTTCCAGAAGCGGGTAAGAGAACTTTGCATCGCGTCGAACACACTGGGAAACCGGGTCTCACCATGCGAACGAATGCGACGAATGACAGGGCGGCGGCGCGGTCGAGTCGTGCATCTCGCACTTTGTGTACGCGCTGGCGTTCGGCAGCTTCCTGCACCTGGTGTTCTGGTTCTCGTCGTACCACGAGCTGGGCGAGAAGGACGCCGGGCAGCACGTGGGCTACACAGTCATCTTCGTGCAGATCGGCCACATGCTCATGATGGCCGACTTCCTCTACTACTACTTCAAGAGGTGCGTGCCGCCTCGGCTGTCGCGTGCGCGTCCAATCGCGGGCTGACCAACCGACGCCTTGCTTGTCGGTGGAACAGCATGAAGGACGGCGGGCCGATGATGCTGCCGACGCACGGCGGGTACCAGGCCTAAGCGCAGGAAGTAGCAAGCGGCAGCCAGGAGCTGCCGCGCAGGTGGTGCAGGAGACCGTCTCGGAGTGACAGCGTCGTGGTGGACTGACTGGCTGGCCCATCCGTTCGGCGAGGAGAACGCGAGAGGCGCCGGTAAACGCGAACGTGGCGGTGATTCATTTCCTGCATGGCGAACGCGTGGCAATCTTCGTTCGATTCCCTCTCCTCCTCGCGACTCGCATCGCTTGGTCTTAAAACACTCCTCCTCTCCTTATCGACACACGCAAGACTTACAGCGATCTCGGCCGAGGCGCTTGGCTCTATGACGGATGCCCGGGCGGATCGGAGTGCTCCCCGCAGCTTGGCGCCTTCATTTCGGCGTCTCCCTCGGGGTTAATAATCATTGTAGTCGATGGCGGCGTCGCTGGCCACTAACCGGTCGGCCGTGGTGCTCGCCCACGACACGTCGTCCGGCGCCACCTCGCGGACGGTTATGCACGTGCTGCACACCTTGACGAGGTGGTGGCGCGCTTTGGCCGCGGGCTTGGCGAGCGTGGCCGAGAAGGGCAGGCGCCGCTTGTAGCGCGAGCAGGGCCCGCAGCAAATGCGGCCGCAGAGGCGGCAGTGGTGGCGGCGCACCAGCAGGCTGAACTTGCGCGAGCAGACCATGCACGAGCGCTGCGACTCGTTCGAGACCCACTCGGGCGGGTGCACGATGAACTTTGCGAGCCACGCGAGCTGCGGCGGCGACAGGATGTCCAGCACCATGACGCCTTGGTTGTTGCGGATCGTCATGCTCGCGTGCTCGCGCACGAGCGACGCCGCCACCTTCCACAGGCCCTGGGACACGGCCACGTGGAGCACCGTGTTGCCGGCGCCGTCGATCGTGTTGGGGTCGCTGCCGTGCTTCATGAGCAGCTTGACGATCTCCGGGTCGTCCTCCTGCGCCGTGAGCACGTGCGCGATGATGGGGAACACGTCGCGGCTGCTCTTGATGGTCGGGTCGGCGCCGCGCAGCAGCAGCAGCGCGACCACGTCGGGCGCTGAGGGGGCGCTGCAGGTCGAGGCGAAGTGCAACGGCGTGTTGCCGTTGCGGTCCGGCTGGTTGACGAGCGCGCGGAACTCGGGCGCTGACAGCAGGCGCACGGCGTCCAGGTTGCCGTACTTGGCGGCGATGTGCAGCGCGATCTGATGCTGCTTGTGCGACTTGATGGCGGCTAGGTCCATGGCTTTGCCGTCGTACATGGCCAGCAGCGAGGCCACGACCGCCTCGTCGCCCTTCTTGGCCGCGCGGTGCAGCGCCGTGTAGCCGGCGGCGTCGGGCTTGTACGGGTGGTAGCCCACC
Organism: Phytopythium delawarense; assembly: GCA_023338175.1. Lineage (NCBI taxonomy): Eukaryota > Oomycota > Peronosporomycetes > Pythiales > Pythiaceae > Phytopythium > Phytopythium delawarense. The sequence continues at coordinate 8,671 of JAADYF010000546.1, forward strand.
TTCTTCCACTTGTTGGCCGTGGCCATGCTGAAGCGCATCGACTCGCTCTCGCGGATCGTGTTCATGCCTGAGAGCGCCTGCGACACCTTGGCCGACACGCGCTCGTTGTTCCACACGTGCAGCCGCTGCAGCGCCACGGGGATCTCGTAGTCCGAGTCCATGGTAGACGTGGACGTGAACGACGACTCGTCCTCGCCCTCGCTGTCGGACGCGCGCGCGTACACCATGGCGACTGGCTGCTTGGTCTCTGCCCGCGGCTCTGCTCTTCCCGGGGCGATTGCCGCGTGAGTTCGGCGAGTTGCGACGCGCGGGACCCGGCGACAGGAGCGGGGCGAGCGGAACAATGCGCGCGGCAGCCGCGGGTGAGAGCTGGCGCGCGGGACGGGCGCGAGGGCGGCGGGAAGGCGCGCGGGCCGGGCGTGGCGTCGAGACCTTGGGGCTGGTGCGCGAGTGTGTCAGTCGAGCTTCTGCTCCTTTCGGCAGGCTGGTAGAGGCAGACCGGCTAGCGCCACATAAAACCTTGGGAGCCAGAGCAAAGCGCTCTCTCTCGAGGTTTTATGGGACCGCAGACGCCGTGGAAAGAAAAGGCTCGGCTCGCAGAGACTCTGCGGTGCGGCCCAATGATGAAGCAGCCGGCGGTAATGCAACTTGCGAGCACCCAACCGGACAACGCCAACATCCGCGCGACTCAGAGCGCTGGCCTCAGCAGCGCGGCGCCCACTCGAGCGCGGTGGCGGCTCCGCAATGAAGCTGGGCGAACTGGACAGGTGATATATCTTGAGCACAGGTGCGCTCTCTCGTCGGTCGCGCGTCGGTGCCTCGAGATGTGCCGACGTGCCACCGACCACGTAGGAGTGCGTGCTCGACATGGGAGAATGGCACATCACGTTCAGAAAACCGTCGACCCAAACCAAAATCGTATTGTATGCATACATTGATATGTTTATACAGGTCACTTGACTTCAATTTGAATCCCAAATAGGAACGAGTAATTCATCCGTTATAGTCTATCCATCGTAGTATAGAGGGGAAGATTTGCCCAAGCGGCACACCGAACATGCCGCCATTGACGCCGACCGCCGCGGCATTTCCAGCGCCGCGCCACGAGTCGACGGCCGCGCGCTCCGCCTCGTGTATGGCGGCGACCAAATACTCTTTCGTGTGAGCCGGTGCTGCCAAGCTCGCCGCAGACTCAGAACATGTACCACAGACCGGGGAACGCCGCGCCGAACGCCTCGAGGTCTCCGTCGTCGTCGATGCTGCGCGTGGACCGCGCCAGGGCCTCGGCGGCGGCCTCGGCGGCGGCCTCGGCGGCGGAGGACTCGACCGGGAGGCGGTGGAGCACGTACTCGACCTCCCACGGCGCGTCGGACTCGTTGTCGGAGTCCACGACCGCGGTCCGGTGAATCGGCTGCACCGAGGCTGCCAGTCCGTCCTCCGTTGCGAGGAACTCGCTCTCGACGTCGATCACCAGGCGGCCCAGCACTGTGGCTTGGTCTGCGGCCGCAGAGGGCGTCGACTGCGGGGCGGACAGCTCAATCACGGCTTTTCCATACACCGGAGCACCCTCGTGCTGACCGAACGCGAACTTCTCGTCCACGTCGAACGCGCTGGTTGCTGACTCGGACGCTCGCGACTGCTTGCTCACACCGCCGTAGCGGACGGAGCACTGGACGCGCTGCCGCTGCTCCCGCAGCCGGAAGGACGTCGTCCAGTAGCTGGAGGCTCTCTCGCGGCCACCGCACGCGACGGCCGATCGTTTGCAGCTGTCAACGCGCGTCACGCGACGAACCGCGATCACCACGAGCTCGTCGATCTTGCTGCTCCCTGTCCGTTGCTCGCCCAAAGCCGCGCCGCTGTGCATCGGCAGCGCCAGCGGCTTGGCCTTCGGCAACGTCTTGGACATGAAGGCCTTGGTCATGGACACATAGCTCGCGAGCTGCGCCGTGACCCGGAGCGTCGGCAGCCGCGGGCCGCCATGCTGGAGGCATGACGGGAGCGCCGACTTGGCCGCTGCGGGGTCTGCGAGGTCGCCGGTCGCGGCGAAGATGGTCCGGGGGAGCGCCAGCGGCATCGTGCTCTTCGTGAAAGCGGAGGCACCTCTGCGTCCTCTGTTCGGCAGGTGGTGCTGGAATCGGGAATGCCGTCCTTGGCGGCGGCGCCTGAGCGCCTCCCGAGCACCTTCCGCCGCTGCTGGCGCAACGGCTGGCGCGCGTTGTCCATGGAAGCCAGGCGACCGCCGCCCACTCGACCGGCGGCACGGAAGGAGCCGCGTTCGGCACGCCAGTACTCGCCGCGCGCCACAAACGCTGGCCGCCGTCGGTCAGCGCCGTGGGACCTTTGGGCTCGCGCGTGCGACCGTCCGTGGGTCCCCATAGAAGAATCAGGTCAGCCGACTGACTATAGTAGACGCGCCAGCTTGAAGCCGATGATCGGCTGGGCCAGGGTGCACACCGCCTTCTTGAAAGTCTGGCGCGCGCCAGACAGTTCGTTGTAGCGTGCCTCACACGGTCATGTGGGACGGCTTCTGGTCATGTGGGCCGCCGATTCTCTCCAAGGTTGAACCGCGGATCCTCCTCCGACATTGACCAGCAACAACAGGAGCAACAAGCAAGGGTATCCATCCCGTTACCATGCGGTCGCTGTTCGTGCGCGGGCTGGAGCTGGGGGCGGCGGCCGGCGAGGAGCAGTCGATCACCGGCGCGTCGCGCACGCCCGCGGACGGCACGTTCGCCGTGGCCAGCGGGCGCGAGGGCGTCGTGCGCGTGTACGCGGCGTCGTGCGCGGCGCTGCTGCACGAGTTCTCGACCATCCACCGGCGCGTGTACACGTTGCACTACACGAGCTTCTCGGACTCGCTCATCACGCTCGAGAGCGACGCGGGCGCCGGGGACGAGGGCGAGGGCGAGGACGCCGGCGGCGAGGACGCCGAGACGTTCCTGTGCGTGTACCACGACTGGCGCGAGCGCAAGATGGTGCGCGGGTACACGCTGCCGCTGGGCGTGCTCGAGAGCCCGGCGTCGAGGCGCAAGGCCGACTGCATCGCCGTCTGCAGCTTCACGGGCCGCGTCGTGGTCGCCATGGGCAGCGTGCTCAACGTCTGGCAGTGTAGCCGCGGCTTCTTCGAGCACGTCATGGAGCTACAGGTCGACATGGCGCAGCGCCACGCCTTCCTGCAGGTCGAGCACGTCGCCATCCACGGCGTGTACGTCGCCTACGCCTCGCAGACAGAGGTGCGCGTCATGGAGATCCACGTGCAGAGCTCCAAGGACGGAGCGGACGCCGCTGCTGCTACTGCCGCTCAGCCACTGGGGCTCGGCCCAGCGACGCACGCGGGTCACCACGACAAGGACGGCGGCTCCGAGGACCTGCAGCCGGACGTCCCTCAAGATGCAGACAACTGCGTGAGCGTCGGATCGGCGAGTGACCTGGATGCTTTCATCGAGGTCGCGATCCCGCACTCGTCGTACCCGGGCATGGAGTCCGATCCCAAGACGCGCGAGCAGGACGAGCAGCGTATCTTCGACGAGCCGGAGCAGCCCGCGCCCATGGTACTGGGACGAAGCGAGGCGCAGCAGGAGGCTTGGAACCTCGCGGGGCTCGTCAAGAGCCAAGACATCCGCACCAATCAGGCCATGTCGTACTTCGTCGGAGAGAGCGACGTGACGGTGCTGCTCCGCCGCTACCTCCCACCGAACCACAGCGTCACGTCGCTCAAGTTCCTGCCCGAGACCATCGACAACCGCTTCTCGGTCGAGACGCGCAGCTACACGCGTCTGCTGATTGCGACGGAGCAGAACGCGTTCCTGTACTACTTCCTGTCAGAAGAAGTGGACACAACGCGCAAGAAGATGTCCAAGAAGGTGCTCGGCAAGGGAGAGCGCACGCGGTCGGCTGGCATGAGCAAGACCATCAAGGTCGGCAAGTTTGTGGTGGGCAGCAGCCACGACTCGTTCGCAAAGCAGTACGCTGAAGATCAAGAGGCGGGCTTAAGGGGAGAGGATGCGGAGCAGGCGTCGGCAGATGCCGAGTCGGGCCGAGTGGTCATGCACTACACGTTCACGTCCCCGGTGACGAGCATCGAGGCCAACAGCTCGTTCCTGTTCGTCGCGACCGTGTCCGGCCTGCAGGTCTGGTCCATCTGGAGCCCGTGCCACTACGTCGCTGCCAGTCGCGCGCTGAACAAGTCGCTGGTCCCTCAGCCGTCGCAGCCGCAGCTGCTCTGCACTCAGCCGGTCCCCTTCCTCGCGTCTCAGATCGCGGCGCTCGACTCGTACGTCATCTTGCTCCCGCACGTCAAGAATGGGCCGCAGCTGCAGTTCGGGAACGTCCTCCGCGCGTCGTGCATGGCAGCAGCCGAGCGACTGCCCGAGGGCGAGTTCGAAACTCGCCGCTCCCAGTCCAAGAGCCACCGAGCCACAGCCGGTGCTTCGAGCATCAGAGTGTTCCAGCAGAGTCCGCCGTCGCTGATCTTCTCGTCGATCCAGAGCGGCGTGCTTTCGAGGGCGGCTGTCTTGGGAGTCGACCAGATCGATCTGCTGCTGAGCCTCTTCTCGCTGTACAGATACCGCGCCGACATAGGCTTCGACCTACTTCACGCCACACATGGAGGCAACACAGAGGAGGCGTCTGAAGGCGTGCTCACTGACCGCAAGGAACTGGTGGCGCTGGAGCTGGAGACGAAACTCTATGACAGGCTCGCGAAGCAGTGCGCAGCCGACCTGGCGGGTATCTTCATGTCGGAGCAGCACCGGAACTTGGAGCGTGCGGCGCTCTTGTACGTCGCGTCGAACGTGCCGTCCATCGAGGTCATGAAGCGACTGCGGAGCATCATGGGCTCGGCGGACCGAGCGGACGTGGCGAATGCCACGGGGAGGTACCTGGAAGCCTTTGTCTTCCCACCGCCCGTACCCCTCAGTTCGCTCCTTACGACTGCAAGTGCGAGTCCCAGCGCCGCGGAGCAACCGCTGGGTCCTTCAGACGACTTCACGCGTATTGTCCTTCTCCATTACGACAAGCATTTCCCAGAGCAACTCGCGCGGCTCGTCATCGACTCGTCTCTGCAGTGGAGCCTGGCGGACCTCTCGTTCGCGTTCACGAAGTTGACCGAGTCCACCAGCAGCAGCCTTCTCGTCAAGGTGGCAAGGTTCGTGCTGGTTCTGCGGGCGTCTTCTTCACCTCACGACGCCTGGGATGCATTCACATCGGAGGAAGGAGGTGAGGATGGCGCATCCGCTCCCTCAGCCAACTTTGCGGCCCACTGCTCGACGGAATCAGCGACCAACTCGATCCTGGATCTCTTCACGAACCACAACAACGCACTTCGGCACTTGGTTATCTCGCATCCCAAGCTCCTGATACAAAAGCAGGAATGCACTGGCGTCGACTCCTCATCTGGTCGCTTCTCGAGCTCGATCTTGACGCAGGTGCTGCTTGCCAACGCCCCCGTCACGCTCCTCAGTATGCTCGAGCAGGTCTTCACGACAGCAGTCGGGCGACACGAAACCTTGCAGTCGATCATCTTGTTCTGCTTGACGGCGATGGGCGAGGCAGCCGCGCCGTCGGCTCGCAGGATCTTCAGAGGGGGCGTGGTTGATCCTCCTCCCGAAGGCAAGGGCTTCTCTATCGGCGAGGCGTTCGTGCTGCGCTTCCTCACGTTTGTACTGGACACGATCCCGAGCCTGGAGGTTCTCGCCGAGAGGGACGAGCTACGCGACGACGAAGAGACTCTCCGACAGATCAAAGCGTCCGTCGCCATGGAGCTCGTGCACTTGTGCGTCCGCCTCGTCTCTCAGGTCCAAGGCAAGAGCGAAGACAGTAGTGTAGGCTCTCGACTCGTGGAACTCTTCACTCCAGGTGACTCCTGCTCGCCGATTCCAACACACGACGCATCTGGCGCCAGCTCCTCGTGGATGCAGCAGTACCTGGGCAAGCGGTGTCTATCACCAGACGAGTCGGAGGCGAGAAGGGTCGTCGAAAGGTTGCTGAATCAAGCGGTGAGCCTCATCTCGGACAAGAGCCTGTGCGACCCGGACGCAGTACTCGGAGCGTTCCAGACATCGAGTTTGGATGGAAGCGGCACGGATTGGGGGCTTGAGAACGACTTCGCCGCGCTGGTGGTGCTGCTGACGCTGCCCCGCGTGTCCAGGTATGCGACTCACCTTGCAATCACCGATCGTGCTGTGTTCTTGAACTGACCTGACGACCTTCATGCTCCACCTGCAGAGCAATCGACGGACTGCGGCTGATCGCCTCGCGCAGCGACTTCGTCGACCTGTTCGTCCCGTACGGCAAGAGCTACTGCGGGACGCTGGACGAGTGGCGATTCCTGATCCAGACGCTCTCGTCCATGCCCGACCCGGCGCTCCACGACGACGGCGGCATCCTGGGCGACATCCTCGACCACGTGTGCTCGACGTTGGCGCCCGACGAGCTGCTCGAGGTCCTGCCCGACGATGGCGACCTGGCGCTATACATGGCGACGATCGAGAAGAGCGTGCGGCTGGAGCAGGGGCGCGAGAAGCAGCGGCTGAGCCAGGCGGGGCTTGCTGCCGCGTACTGAGTCAGGCATTGGCGTTGCGCCACCAAGGATTATGTCGCCACAGATGTCTCGGCGACGCGCGCGGCGGCGTGGAAGCCCAGCTGCTGGTTCTCCAGCATGCGCGTGATCGTCTCAATGTACTGGCACCGCATGAACACACGCGCAGAACGGTTACGACCAGTGTGGAGTGCACAGCATCTGGATGGAAGCGGCTCTCACCTTGGCGCGCGCCTGGCGGAAGCGCGCCTTGTTGTCCTCCCTCACGAACGTGCGGAACTGGACGACCCAGCGCTGGCCGCTTGCCACGGCGATGTAGCTGTCGTGGCCGCGCGCGCGCTCGATCACGCGGTCCTCCTCCTGCGTCGCCTGGTCGAACATGGCTCTCCTGCGCGCGCCGCTGGCTCCACCGCCGCCCGCGGAGCTCGCGCGCGTCGAGAAAGAGGCCAGGTCCGCGCCGGGCGCCGTGTTGGGAGCCGCGCCGTCGAGGCTGAGGCTGGTGGCGGCGCTCGGGCGGGCGTCCTGGTATAGCAGCAGCTCGTCCAGGTCCTGCACGAAGGCGCGCACCTTGGCGGCGGGTACGGCCGGCGGCAAGCGGACGTCGAGCCGCAGCGACCAGGCGCGCGAGTGGAAGACCTCGGTGGTGGCCGTGATGGTCTCGCCCGCCGGCACGAAGGTGCGCGTGCGGTCCTCCGTGTCGAGCACGATGAAGCCCAGCGGCGCGTCGCGCACCGTGCCCGCGGGCGTGGCCGAGCCGTGCAGCCGCACGCGCGAGTCCAGGTGCAGCATGTTGGCCATGAACATGTGCGGTCCGCCGAGGAAGTTGCGCAGCTGTGGTAGTCGCAGACGGGCACAAGGCATTAGAGGCGGCAGCAGCGAGCCTCGGAGACGGGCGGATGGACGCACGAGCGGCAGCGCCGCCAGCGCGATGGCGACGAAGAAGCCGGAGGAGAAGAGCAGGCGCATGAGCACGTTCTCGTCCACGATGGGTGACACGTAGTAGATGTAGACAACGAGCACGAGCAGCATGGTCTTGGCGAGCTGCCACGAGTGCGTCCGCATACGGCGTGTCAGTTCGCCACAGGCGGTGGGTGTAACAGGGCGGTGGAGACACGAGCGCAGACCCACCGTGGTGCCCTCGTAGAGCAGCGTGACGCGGCCCGGGCGCTCGTGCGCGCTGTAGCCGACCGTGCCCTTGCGCACGATGACCTCGCGCAGCACGTTGCCGGCGGCGTCCATCCAGATGAGGAAGGAGACGCCGAAGAGCCACTGCGGCCACTGGCAGAGCAGCAGCGAGAGGCGCGAAACGGCGATGGCGATCCAGAGCAGCCCGGCGCGGCACAGCAGGGCCGTCTGCCACATCATGAGCCCGCGCGCGTCGTCCGGCCAGCGCCACCCGCGCGGGCTGAACTTGCGCGCCAGGAAGAAGAGCGAGCGCGCGATGGGCCGCGCCAGCACGGCCGACAGGAAGAAGAGCACCACGGACGTGTACGTCTTGAGCGACCCGTGCCGTGTCTCCTGCCACCAGTCCGCCCACCCGCTCAGGCGCACGAGGCACACGTCGCCGCTCAGGCTCATCGCTCTCTTGTCTTGGTCAATGGGGCAGTGCGCGCGTTGGGTTGTGGCGAGGAATTCACGATTCGAGACCGGTGATTGGACAAAAAGAGAGTACGAGCGACTGGATTCGCTATAAACACGCAGCTAGAGCTCGTCGGCGCCATCCATGCCCTCGTCGAACGACTCGAAGCCGTCCTCGCCGCGCTCGGCCTCGCCGCGGGCCGGCGCCTTCTCCTTCTCGATCTTGCGCAGGAAGGCGCGGCGCTCGCGCTCGCTCATGGTCGCGAGCGTCGCCTCGAACTCCTGCGCTTTCTTCTGGCGCTCGGACGCCAGCTCCCCCTCGCTGCTCGTTCGTAGGCGCAATGAGGCACGAAGCGTTAGCCAGAGACCGCTCACCGACTCTTTGACGCACTGACAGACGTACCTGGCGACGATCTCCTTGCCCTGGCAGCACTTGGCGCAGATGTCCCGCTCCTGCCATCGACGAATCAGTCGGTCAGCCGCGCTGGCAGTCCACGCACACAGGCACTGATGCCGACAGACGCACCTTGGCGCACGGGTCGCAGGACGCGTGGTACGCGGCCGTGACGGTCTTCTGCCGGCAGTAGATGCTGCACCGAATCAGTACAACGAGAGAGCAGCATTAGTGCAACGTGAATCCTCGTGTGGCTCCACCCATGACGGCAGCGCAGGCGACGCACCAGGTGGCCGGCTGCGTGAGCGGCTTGTACTTGCGGTACTTCTTGCGCCACTCGATCTGCTTGCGGCACTTCTCGCACAGCCCGCGGATCGGCAGCGACAGGATGCGCTCCGTCTTCTTGGACTTGGGGTTGTGCTTGAATGCGAACGCGTTCTGGTGCTTGGGGGCCCCCTTCTTCACGTTGCCGCGCTGCGAGCTCATGGCGGCCGCTTCTACAGTTTCCGGAGGGTCTGGAGCGTCTGGAGCGTCCGGTACAGTCTTTGCGTCGGCTGGGGCTTCGAGCGGAGCGCTTGGGGGCAGGCGGAGGCGCGGGCAGCAATGCGAATGCAGCTGTTCGGCGTCCACGGTTGGTTGGGCTCGATGTCGACTCGAATAGAGCGCGACTGAGAACGAGACGGGATCAGTTAGCATCTGATACGGACCAGGTTGAAGCGTTCGAGCATGCGACGTGTGAGGAGATCTGTAGACCAAATGCGCCAGCAGGTCAGACAGTCTCGTGGCGACAGCACTCGGAGACAGAGAGACGAAGGAACATGCTACACGGCATCACGGGGGTGCATTATAGACGGCGAGTCGTTTGGTGCGTTGGCTGATGGGGTGAGTAGGACGCAGTCCCGTGCGGTGACAGGGAGTTCACTGCTGCTTGGACGTCGACAAGATCAGAGCGCTCGACATGGAAGAACGAAGGACACTTGTTTTCATTTGTTGTGTTTCTATAAAGACATGCAACAGGGGAGTGTGTTATGCTCGGTGGAGAGCGGCACGACGGGGAAGAGGCAGCCTCTAATCTACAGCGGCTTACGCCTTGACCTCGTTCTTGAGCTCCTCCTTGTTCAGGTACGCCTTGACGTTGCCCATGGTCGTGTGGCCGATGTTGGTCAGCGCCTCCTCCGTGAAGAAGGCCTGGTGGCCAGTGATGATCACATTCGGGAACGTGAACAGGCGAGCCAGCGTGTCGTCCGCGATGATGGCGCCCGAGCGGTCCGAGTAGAAGTA
>JAADYF010000547.1:0-18442 GCA_023338175.1 Phytopythium delawarense
AGCGCGGACCGGGGCTTCATTCGATGGAGGTTCACGCGGGATCGCGCCAAGATGTCGGCGCTGGATGCTTTGGCGAAGCGCCTCGTGCCAAGAGCCAGCAAGCAGGTGGGCATCGGCTACGGCGACTGGAGTCGACAAGACGGTATCAGGGGTCACGCGACGGGACCAGTCAAGGGGTTCGTCAAAGCACTGAAAAAGCGTGCTACCGTGGTCCCGATAGACGAGTTCCGGTCAAGCGTGACGTGCTCCAGCTGCCACAAGCGTCTGAAGAAAGCTCGGCTCTTCACGAAGGTGCAGAGGAAGGAGGACGAGGTGGGCATCCGAGCGAAGGAGCAGCCGTCCAAGAAGGATGCGAAGGAGAGCGAGGAGATGCGGAAGTTCCGGAATCCCAAGCTCGCAAGCATGAAGATCGTACTCAGGTGCACCCGGAACGTCTTGCGCTGTACCAACAGTCGATGCAAGGCAAACTTCTGGAACCGAGACGTCAACGCCGCGAGGAACATGCTGGAGCTGCTGAGGAGCGGCCTGAAAGGGAAGCTCGGCGCAAGAAGGCTGAAGGCGTTCAGGCGGGATAGCCATTGAAGCAGGCAGAACAAGAACACGTGAGTGGAAAGACCGGTAGCCATGCGTTCCAGGGAGACATAGCCACTCACGTTCACATAGCCGAAGCATAGCGAGACCAGAAGGATTCGCAGTGTTTCATCATTTAATCGAATGGAAACCCCAGTAGAAAGCGATGCAGACGAACGCCTGTGGTGCTCTTGATGGATGCCAGGCTACGGTCGGAAGCCGACGTAAGCCTTCTCGAGGATCTCCTTGCGGATCTTGGGGTAGTCGGGGTACTGGTCGAGCACCTTGTTGCAGACGTCAACGGTGGCGACAAACTTCTTGGCCTTGAGGTAGTTGAAGGCGAGCTTGAAGCCGATGACGGCGCTCGCCTCGCCCTCGCAGGACCACGCCTCCTGGTAGCACTCGGCCGCGTCGATGTACGACTGCTCCTTCTCCATGATGAGTCCGAGCAGCTCCCAGGCCTTGCCGGACGACTTGTTGTGCGTCAGCGCCTTCTTGCACAGCTCCTGCGCCAGGTCGTACTTGGCCCGGCTGACGTAGATGTCGGCGAGCATGAGGTAGCTGCGCTCAAAGTCGTCGGCGAGCGACTGGTCGTACGGCATCTTGGCGATGCGCTTGAGCTGGTTGCGAGCCTTGGGCTGCTGCTTGGTCAGCATGTAAGCCGTCGCGAGCCCAAGCAGCGCTGGCACGTAGTCCTTGTCGACCGACTCGAGCAGCTCCATGAAGAGCTGAATGGCCTTGTCGAGCATGGGCTTGCTGCGCACGGCCAGCACGGCGTACGCCTCGAGCACCTTGACGCGCACGTTGCGCTCCTGCTTGACGGGCAGCTCGTCCAGCAGCGTGTTGGCGATGCGGATGTTCTCCGTCTGCTCCTTGGTGTTGGCCGACACGTCCGAGGCGTTGCTGTCGCCCGTGTCCCAAAAGTTCTCGTTGTCCGGGTTCAGGTAGATCTCGATCATGTTGATGAGCGCGCGCTCGCCCCACTCGGGGTCTCGCCGCGCCAGATTGAACTCCTCGATGGCCTCCACCACGTTGTTCTTGTAACGCGCGAACAAGCCCTTGCAGAAGTGCAGGCCGGCCGAATGTGCCACGCGGACACCGGCACGCTCCGCCAGCTTGAGGTACCGAGCCGCATTGCCCAGCTTGCCGGCGCGGCGCAGCATGACGACGAAGCGGCTGAGCGCTGCGAAGTTGTCCGGCTTGCTCTCGAGCAGCTGCTGGAACTGGAAAATGGCCGACTCGTTGTCCTCCTTCTGCAGCATGATGTCGGCCAGCATGATGGCAGCTTCTTCGTGCGACGGGTTGAGGCGCAAGAGCGTCGCGCACCGCACCTGGCACTGGTCCAAGTCGCCCATTTGCTGGTGCGCGCGCGCGAGGAAGAGGATCGACTCCTCGTGCGCCTCGTCCGAGCGGAGAGCGAGCATGCAATACTTGAGCACGTTCTCGTGCTCCGCGGCGAGTCCGCGCTCGGCGTAGATGGACGCGATGCGGAAGCACGTGTCGGCGATGGCGGTCTTCTGCTTGCTGAGCACGTCGGGCTGCTCGTTCTTCTGCCTGTCTAGGATCAGCTTCTGGATCGAGTACGCCTTGAGTAGCGCCTGGATTGACAGCTCTTCGTTGCCCAGACCCTTGTGGATCGACGGCAGGATGAGCTGCAGGTCGACGATCTGCAGCAGGTCGCGAATCTCCTCGGACTCGTTCGCGGGCGTCTGCTGCACGACTCGCAGCGCCTGGTCGAAGTGGCGCAGCCTGGCGTACAGCTCGGCCAGGTCCTTTCGCAGCACGAGGTTGTTGGGCGAGAGCTTGAGCGCGCTCTCGTAGTAGTCGACCGCCTTGAGGTAGTCGTGCTTGGCGATCAGCACCTTGCCGATGCGGCCGGCGATGGTCGGGTCGTTCGGACTCAACGCCCCAGCCGCGCGGAACGACTCGACGGCCTGGTCCAGCATCTGAATGCGCAGATACGCCTCCGCCATGCTCACGTGGGTCGCGTGGCACGGGTTGATCGCCACCAGTTCCTGTCAATAGGTGGGTTCGGACGGCAAACCAGTGATCAGCGTCAGCGACTGCGTCAGGTGGACGGCAGCAACAGTGCGGACGAAAGCGGCGAACCTGATAGCACCGCGCATACTGCATCTTGTCCTTGCGGTACTGCAGAAAGATGTCCGCCTTGACCATCTGCGCCTTACCGTACGCGGGCGAGCTCGACGGCACGCTGCTCAGCATCATGACAGCGGCGTCGTAGTCTCCCCGCTTGATCGCGAGCTCGCTGTTGGCGACGAGCACGCGCACCTCCTGCGAAGTTCCCCTTCAAGCGCCATGAACCGTCAGAGCCTCTATGGGTCGGGGGTTTGCCATGAACAGGCAGCCTACCGGAACACCTGGAGAGCCTCGCGGACGATGCGGGTGGCCTCGGCGATGTCGTTGAGCTGCGAGAGCACCTGTGCCATCTGAATGTACACGGAGGCCTTGTCGAACAGCGGCACGGACGTTGATGCGCCTCCTCCTTTGTCTCCGCCCCGCTTCCTGCCCATGGCTCCCATCCCTCCAGCTCCGCTCGCGTTGCTGATCATCTTCATGGCGGCCTGCAGCGTCTGCAGCGAGTCTCGGACGTCGCCCGAGTTCTCGAGGATCTTGGCCTTGATGATGTAGTACGAGAGCGACTGGCGCACGGAGAAGTCATAGCTCAGCGCCTGGTCGAGACACGACGACGCCGCGCGGTAGTGTTCGCGCTCGAGGCATATCTGGGCCTGCAGCAGGTGCGTCTTGGAGTGGCCCTGGTCCATCTTGAGGATCTACAAGGCGAAGTACAAGGCGATCACTTCCTGTTAGCACCGATCGTACGCCAATCCACGGCTGATGAATGGGGAAGCGCACCAGGTTGCACACTTGGTAGGCATCATCAAGCCGCGCGGCGTTGAAGTACGCCTGCGCGAGGATGAACTGCGCGCGCAAGAAACCCGGCGACTTACTCACGAGCTTCTCGAGCAAGCTGATGCCTGTAGCGGTGGCCTTGTCAACGCCATTGTCCGGGGACAAACCGCCACTCGCAGCGGCGTCCTGCTTGAGGAACTCGTTGGCCAGCTCCACGAGGAAGAGCGGATTGAGCTGCGTCATGAGCTCGTGCGTGGACGCATCGCCTAGCTGCATGCGCTCCTTGAGCTTGTCCATGTGCAGCTGTGCCGCGGTCTGCAACAGCGTGACTTGCTTGGCGCGGTCGCGGTCCTTCTCCCAGCTCAGCAGCGCCTGCAGGAAGACGAAGCCTGCGCTCGCGCCGATGGATTCCTGGATGACGCTGAGGAACTCCATTTGCTGCGCAGCGTCCTCGAGCTGCCCGAGCTTGATCTGGCAGTAGATGAGTCCATGTAGAGCGACTTCGTTGGACTCGTCGAGCTTCAGGGCCTCCTTGTACGACTCCATGGCCTCCGGGAAGTCCTCGAGCAGCCCGCGCTGGTAGCCGCGCTCGGCTCGTAAAGCCCCATTGTCCGGCTGGAGTTGAACCGCGTGCTCGATGAGGGACAGGTTGCACTGCACCACCTCGTGGTTGCCGTCGGAAAGCCTGGCGTTGCAGCGGGCAATGTCGTGGAAGAGCGCCGCGTTGGACGGCTCGGCGGTCTTGAGTGCCTCGAACAGGTCGCGGATGGTCTGCGCCGCGTCTTTCGCTCTCCCTTCACGGGAAAGCAGCGACAGGATTTCGACGCGCAGCGCCTCGATGTCCCGTGGGTTGTCACCCAAGGCGCGCTCGACAGCGTCCAGACACTGGTCCCAGTTGCCCATCTTGAGCAGTACGAGTGCCTTCTCGCTCACGCCGTGCTTAAACCACGGGAACGTCACGATGAGCTCGTCCAGGCTCTGCAGCGCCTTGTCGTATGCCTTCTTGCCGTCGTGGAACTTGGCCAGGCCCAGCATCAGCTCGGCGTCCTTCCGGCTGGCAGATGAGAAACCACGGCAGCACGTCAGGTGGTTTGAAACCCAACCAAGTTACGATCACGAGCAAGGGAACCTACTCGGCCGCCTGCTCGAAGAACTGGACGGCGTAGTCTCGCAGCTCCGCCTCGCGCTTGGTCTTCGGCTCCGTCGTGAGGTCCACCCACCCGCGCAGCACGAGCGCTCGCTGCTGGAGCGCGGGGTCTTGCACCGTTCCACCGCCAGCGCGACGGGCGGCCGTAAGCTGCTCGAGCATCTTGCGCGCCTTGGCGTGCTCGTTCAGGTGCCAGAAGAGCGTGGCGCAGAGCAGGCGGCTCGCGTCAGGGGCCGCCTCCTCCGCCATGCAGACCTGCATCTCGAGCTGCGCGATCTCGTCGTGGTCGACGTGCTGGCACTGGCTGTGCGCGAAAATGAGCGCGTGCAGGCAGGGCAGCTCGAGCTCGCGGCCCTTGCGCAGGCTCTCGAGCTCGCGGATGGCAGACGAGAAGCTGCGCTCGAGCGCGATGCCCACCGCCCGCCAGAAGAGCACAGTCGCGTCGCGGCCCTTCTTGTCCAGCAGCGACTCGCACAGCCGCTGCACGTGGTCGAACCAGCCCTTTCGCAGGTAGAAGTTGATGAGCACGCGCGCGTCCTGCGGCGGCGAGCTCATGGCGGCGACAGCGAGGGTGGTGGGGACAGGGAAGCAGCCAGCGGAACAGTGTGGAGCGACCAGAAGGAGGTCGGAGGGGGGCCGAAGGAGACTGAGTGAAGGAGACCAGTAAGGGGACGAATGGATCGAGCGGGCCCCAAAGGACGCGCCGGTTGAAGCAAGAACCTGTGGAAGTGTATTGCGGATCGGTTCGCGAAAGTTCATGTCAAGATGGACAACCTGGAGTCAACGCTGCCCTGAACGGCCCTAAGCGAGCGCGAGGATCCCAACGAGCGCGCTGGACAGCACCGCGGCGGTGGCCAAGTCTGGAGTCGCCGCTGAGGAGGCGGTCTGCGTGACGGAGGAGCAGTTGACGTCCGCCCACAGCGACGCGTTCGAGGTCAGGCTGCTGTCAGAGGGGTGCGAGATACCAGTCGTGCGCCGAGGCGTTGCGCCAGTGGTCCACTCGCAGCACGGGTCCCCGAGCTCCTGGCCGTTCGTCTGGCCGTCGCCGTCCGAGTCCTGCTCGCACAGGCTGACCGTCCAGGCGTTGCCGGCGCTCGCAAAGTCGCTGCCGAAGGTGTTGACCGCGCTGGAGGAGCCTGTGTTGTCGGAGTGGCCGATGGCTGGCGCGTTCGGCACGTTCCCTCCGTTGGGAATCCGCGAGACGTACTGCTGCCGGCCACTGCAGTCGGAGGGCAGCGTGGCCAGCACGGCGAGGACGAAGGCGAGCGAGGGTGCGGTCTTCATGCTGCTTTGTTGGAGGCGGATTGGGAAGTGAGCGGGACTGGAACGGGAACGAAAGCCACGGCGACCGAATTACGGACAGCTGAGCGAGGCCTTGGCTGGCAACGCACAGTGCCGCGATTGTTTGAACGTGAAGCGGCACCGTTCGAGGCGTTGGACAGTGAGACGCTCCACATCCAAAGGCTGCTCTCACGCCGCGGTTGTCCGTCGTAGCGCCCTATGCTGCACTCCTTCCGGTGGTCAGGCGGCACATCGGAGACGGGCCCGGCGGCTGTGCTGGTTCCGCGAACACCCAGTTGGATGGAGGAGCTGTGTGACACAAAAGACGACCGGCGCATCGATGGTCGGCGCTCAGGTCTCTCACCTCGAGTGAGGACGTCCGAAAATGCTGCTGTGGCCAGTCGACCAACAGTCACTGCATCTGTGGACAGATTTCGAGTCGGAGGTTTGCGTTTCGACCCGAAACTTTCGCGGCAAGCCTTTGCCGCCCCATGGTTTTCGTCCAAGGATTCGTTCATGCACGGGCTTTCCCTTCAGCGCGATGCGTGCGACAAGTGCGGCGGACTGCTTTCAATGCAATGCCCACGTGCGCAATGGAGACTCGTGGATCCTTTGCATCGAGTCGATCTTTGCGCATGAACTCGGCAACTCGGACAGCAAAGCTGTCTGTTGACAGTGTGGCATATTCGACGTACCACACGATGTAAGGACAGTAGATCATCCTAATAGAGGACTGTCTGCTCAGCAAGAGTCCTTTATTTCGAGCATGACGGTACTGTGTTCCAGCATGTTCGAGACAGGTTTTCGTGGCAGCCTCAGTAGTTGCGGCAACGTTCTAGAGTGTTCCGACGATACACGGGATGACCTGTCTGATTCGGCAGGTCGCGCCATACCGGGCGTGTCAAGAGTTGATGTCGCCCCTCCCGATTCTCACGGCAACCGTCGAGCCTTTGAAGCGCTGCGACACGAAAACACGCCCATCAAGTTGCCACTCGTCCGCCGCATCAACATGCCCGCCATACAACGCTCAAGGTCACCCGCGACCTCGGCATGCCACTCAACAATCTCCACACCAACCGACAGCAGCACCCGCCCGCGTCGACGACACCTTCCGCCCCGAGCAAGAGCGAGATGCGCATGCAGAGCAGCACCGCCACGTGCAGCTACGGCCCGAGCCAGGCCGGCTACTTCTTCGACCGGCAGCGCAGCGCCGCGCGGCAGGACCACTTCGCGCGCGCACGCGGTGGCGGCGGCTCCGGGATGCTCAAGCGCCGCCAGCGAGAGGAGGAGGAGGAGGCGTCCGTGGAGCGGCCGCACCGCGCGGGCGGCATGACGTTCGACCCGCTTACCAAGCGCTTCGTGCTGGACCGCCTCAAGCGCATGCGGGTGACGTCTCCGCCCAGCTCCCCGCCCGAGGAGGACAGCTTAATGGACGTGAACGGCGTCCAGGAAAAGGCCATCGTCCCGCTTCCGTGGTGGCAGGAACACGGCAAGACCACGGCCACGACCACGCTCCGCCCGGTCGCCGGCGCGCTGCGGCCCGTCAGTGACGCGGGGCCGTTCCCAGCGGGGTACCCGATGCCGCCGGCCGACGAAAGCTGCACCGCGCTGGTGCTGTTCGACCCGTACCAGGCGCGCGCGCTGAACGCGTCGCCGCGGATAGAGCTGGTTGAGAGCGACGAGGAGGAGGAGGACGCGGCCCGCGCCCAGGCCCGCTCGCCGGCCAGCGACGACGAGCCCGCGTCGTTCGTGCGCTTCGAGGAGATCCCCGACGACGAGGACGAGCCCATGGAGATCGACTAGCCGCCCAGCCCAACGCCTCTGGCCTTCCTTATCTATTACCCCGGCGCGACGTCCCGCGCCCAGCGCAGCCGATCGAGTGGCGCTCCAACGACGAGCAAGACCGCCGATACCCGGCATCAGCATCCGTCCACAGAATAACCTTCGCGTCGTTGTGCATGTGCCATTATCGGCTCCAATCCGATCCCTTCCCTTATTTACACCGCATCTTTTGCGAGCTGTCGACTCCTCACTTGGTTTTTGTATGCAATCCCCACGCGGTTGAACCATATTCAGAAAGTCCAGGCAAGTCGCCCATTTGCCTCAAGCGCCAAGCACCTTCCTCCCTCTCGATCCGACCGGCATGGCGGCGCGGCTCCTGCGCTTCGGCTCGCGCGTGCCGCCCGCGGCGCTGGTTATGGCGGCGGCGGCGGTGACTGCGACTGCGGCGGGCAGCGGGCGGCTGGGATCGAAGCGCGACGCGCGGGCGGAGGGGAAGGCGGAGGGGAAGGCGGCGGCGGCCGACGCGCCGTCGTTCACGGAGCGCACCGTGGGCAACTACGAGAACCGGCTGCGCAAGTTCTCGGCGCCCGAGCGCGTGTTCGAGTACTTTTCGTCCGTGGAGATCGACAAGCAGTTCTTCATGACGCGCGACGACCTGGCGCGCGCCATCACGCCCTACACGTACCGCCACGGGGCGCCGCTGGCGTCCAAGAACCCAAAGTTCAACGCCAAGGCGCGCACCGACAAGACCGCCAAGGTGGGGGACCCGCGTCTGCATACCGGATGGGGTTGTGACGGTGTGAAGGCGGCTAACGGAGCGTGTCGCGGGACGGCAGGAAGTGGCCGACGCGTACCTGCGCCTGCTCAGGACGGTGCTGATCGAGACGCCCAACGTGACGGCAGCCGACGTGAACGCGCTGCTCAAGTTCCACGACGAGCACCACATCGACTTTGAGGTGAGGCGCCTGGCGGACGTGGCGGTGTGGTGGCGCGTCGACTTAAGCTGCTCGGCGCTCGCAGACCCACGTCAAGACCCTGCGCGCGCTGCAGATCACGAACGTCGAGTACGACCAGTTCATCGAGGTGCGCGAGCCATTTCGAGATGCAGCTGGGGGCAACTACTGCATGCACTCGCCGGGCCGACTCACACTTGCCTTGGGAACTGACATCGCGCTCGTTATTGCTCCAGCTGCACGGCGGCCCGCCGCAGCCCAAGACGTTCTTCGACCTCGTCGACGCGGACGGCGACGGCTTGATCTCGTACGCCGAGTACATGTTCTTCAACACGCTGCTCGCGAGTACGTCGGAGGGTTCTTGCAGCCGTCGGACGATGGTACGACGGGACGACACTGACCCCAGTGCATACATCGCTTGCCTCTCAAGTCCCCCAGCGCCAGTTCGAGCTCGCGTTCAAAATGTTCGACACGGACGGCAACGGTCGCTTGGACCATCGGGAGTTCAAGCAGGTGAGGTGTCAAGGCGGGTTCGTCGCTGATGGACGGCTGGCTGATTGTGGGACTCTCCTGCCTTGCAAAGATCATGGAGCTGCTGCGTCTGCGCACTCCTGCCGGCCGTCAAGACCGATCGCTCAAGGAAGACGACTCGCCTATCTTCAAGCACCTGTTCGGCGAGCTGGCAACGTAAGATGTCGTCGCACCATAGATTGTGACCCCGTATACTTCTTACGCGTTGTGATCGAATGCCTCGGCAGAGAGACGCTGTCCTATGAAGACTTCTGCACGTTCCGCCGTGACTTGCAGCAGGAGATTCTCCGCATTCAGATATCCTTTTACCGTGGTTTATCACGCATACTGCCTCACGACGCCCGAGACGCGACACTAGTCGCATGGTCTCATTTCACTGCGCTGCTTCCTTGACATACGTGTTTGTTTGTTTCCGGCGATTACTTCGAGCAGTATGACCTCGACCACAACAAGGAGCTTTCCCCGCGCGAGTTCGGCATGTTCCTCGTCTCTCACGTGAATCAGGTGCGCACTACTGTCTGTACATCTGCCGAGATCGTTTCGCGGGCTTACATGCTCACGTGTTGCTTCTTTGCTTGGCTCGCAATGTTCAGGTGGAGATCGACAAGTGGGTGAAGCGCGTCGAAGGACTCCGCTCTCTCAAGGTGAACTCCATATTGAGGTGCGGCATTGAAGCACGGTGCAGGAACTAACTCGGGCTGGTGGGGTTTGTAGGGCCATGTGACCGAGCAAGAGTTCATGGACTTCAACGTGTTTCTCGAGCATCTCGACGAAATGAAAGTCGCGATTGACTTGATCATGCAGGACCGCGGGCTCAACAAAGGTCTGCTTCATGTGCTCCAATATTGTGGCAGATATTCGGCTCACAGTGCACTCATGGCGTGCAATTGCTTTGGCAGAGCAATTCCTTCGCGCGACCAAGGCGGCTGTGCATGGCCAAAAGAAGGCCAACCTTGTCACGCCGCTCCAAGTCGACATTCTGTTTGCGCTATTCGATGACAACGGTGAGTGCCGCAACCTTCCTGTCGTCCTACGCTATGCATTGAGGAGAAACGGAGTTGCTGATATTGTGCTGGTGGCCTATATGCCTCTAGGCGACGGCTTCTTGTCCCCTACGGAGTTCATTGACGTGATGCAGAAGCGCAAAGACGGCGGGTTCAACGCGGTATGACACTTCGCGTGGAAAGTAGCAGAAACAGGATCGTTTGAGCGCTGACGAATATTCTGGGCCATGCGTGACTGCATGAACAGCGGCGCGACACTGGCGCGTTCGAGCTGATCAAGAGAGTCAAGCGCTGCATTGAGAGCTGCGTCTGAATGCGTTAGGCTCGGCTTTCCAGGAAGCTAATGCAGAAATACGCGAGAGCATTTCCCCGTGTGCTGCGGTACTCGCTCGTGGTAGTTGGATGTCTCTAAGTTGTTGTGCGGTTATGTAGTGGCGCCAGAGTACGGACCGAAGAGCACCTGCGCATTGAGCGCTGCCGTGTCGTCCCCGTCCTGGCGCTTGGCTCGGTCTTTCTTCTCGCTGCCACTGGTACCTCCGGAGCTGCCGAGTGATGACGAGGAGAGTGACAGTGAGCCGGATGGCGTCCACTTGAGCAGCCGGTTTTTGAACTGGGAGAGCCCCGACGACGCACTCTCCTTCGTGATGTACCACTTGAGGTGCGACTCAAACTTCTGCAGCAGCTTCTGCCCAGTGTACAGGCGACTCTGGCACACGAACGGCGGCAGGTCGAGGTCGAAGTTGTTCAAGTTGACGAAGAACCCGTTGCAGTTGATGCGCAGCCGCACGTTCCCAAAGCGCACATACTTGAAGTAGAAGAGCTCGCATCCGTCCGCCTCGGACGACGATGATGGCCCGCTGTCGTCGTCGTCCCCAGTGTCTCCGGAGCTGCCACCGCTTGGGTCGCCGATGGAGAAGGAGGTGTTGCTGGTACTGCTCGTGTTGCTGGACGTCTGAATGCTGCGACGACGGCTCGGCCCCGACGACATGAGCAGTGAAGGAGCCTGCAGCCGGCTGCGAATGCTTGGGGACGACAACATACCGCCTGCACTGCTGGTGCTGGCACTACTCGCTGTGGGCGTGGAGCAAGACGAGCCGCCAGTCCCGGTGCTAGCTACACTG
Source organism: Phytopythium delawarense (assembly GCA_023338175.1). Taxonomy (NCBI): domain Eukaryota; phylum Oomycota; class Peronosporomycetes; order Pythiales; family Pythiaceae; genus Phytopythium; species Phytopythium delawarense. The sequence goes on from JAADYF010000547.1 coordinate 11,261, forward strand.
CTGCTACCTCCGGCGTTGCTGACCTTCCGACCAAACAGCAGCTGCTCGGACGTCAAGTCGCCGTTGCCCTCGGGCATCAGCATCTGTGCGAAGAAGAACTTGTAGACAAGCTCGTAAAAGTCGGCGGCGAGCTGGATTACGATCATGTTCGATACTTCGGGGAACATACTCACCTCCAGGACGTCCAGGACGCGCAGCTTCTGCCCGAGCACCCGCACGACAGGCCCGCTCTCTGCTCGCACCGACAGCATCCCTTTCTGGTTGCTTGCGAGGCGAGAGGGCGAGGAAAACGACTCCAGCATGGACTTGGGGACGGAAGAGGCCCCAGAGGGGTGGTGAAGCCGCTCCTCCACCAGAAGCTTGGCCCGCAAGACAGACATGGCGTCGTCGAACGCGATGGATGATTGGCCTGGGCGGAGGTTGGTGATCTCCATCCACTGCAAGTTGAGCTCGAACTTGGTGCTCTGGCTCACGTAATATGTGTGCAAGCCCGTGAGTCCCTCGACCCGGATCTCGACGAACTCGTAGTCGGCGCCTGCGATCTCCGGACTCAATCGGAGACGCATCTGCAGACCAAGAGCGCGGAACGCGATGGATTTGAACGCGACAGCCGCGGCGGAGGCGCGTCCGGAGGTGTTCAGGGTCTTGAGCTCTCGTGCGCGAAGCTCTTCGACCATCTGAGCGTACAACTTCTTGGTCGGTATGCCCACAGGCGTCGAGGACGCCGGCATGTCGCCTCCCTCGACGGAGTGAGAGTTGGCTGTGCTGTCGGCCTGCGAAGTTCGCGACCCGCCGGTCTGCCCACGGCGTGACCGACCGCGGATGGTCGTCGATGGCGGTGCCAACAGGACGTGGCGCACGACATTCAGCATCTGGTAGAACTGATGCCGATCTGCCGTCACCTGCAGGAACGACAGATCTGCGTCGATTGTCGACGCGCCGCTCGCACGCACCTGCGTGTACGTCGAGCTCAGGCTGCATTCCTCCAAGACTTGCTTGAGCAGCGAGCTAGAGGCCGACGATGTGGTCGATGACGACGCCCCGGAGAAGCGGCGACTGCCTGGGCCAGAGCCTACACCTGCAGCGTTCGAGTACCACAGCACAGGAGCCGCGATGTCGACGTCGATCGGCGCGACATGAGCAGTGACAACGTCGAACGTGAGCTTGACGACGCTTTTGGTACGCGACGCGTCCAACCCGACCTCCAAGTGGATGCGGTCAGCTGCCACCAGCACGCTGCTGCGCGAGTTGTCGTCGCGCATGTTGATCTGGACGTCGTGGATGTCGACTGTGTAGTGTTTGAAGGCGATCTCTCCAGCGTCCGAGTCGTCTGCATCCGTATCACTGGCGGGAGCATTCGGCGACTGCGGCGCGCCGTCTTCGTCGGTGTCCGTCTTCATCCCGAGCTTCCCTTGCATTAACAAGTCGAGGAGTGTGTCCCGAGTGCTTCCACGACGCCCAAGCCGCGCATCGAGCGGCGCGGGAGGCGGTTCGTTCACTTCCGCGTCAATCCTTGTCTTGACGACCCTGTCGCTAACAGCCTCAGGCGGGCGGAGCACGGAAGTGCCAGGCTCTCTTCCTGGCTGCTGCGTGTGCAAGATGGTGTCCAACGCTCCTACCGCGGGCACACCACCCGATATTTCGCCTTCGCATGGAGATTTGCTGCTGGCCTGCTGCTGCTGTCGACGCTGGTCCAAGGCATCCTGCAGCAGTTGGAAGCTGTCGACAAGCACTGCCACCATGTAGAAGACGGCGTCGCGAGTCTCCAACGTCCACAGAAGCTTCATCGAGTCCACCTGAATTGGACAGGACCCGTCATTGAGCAGCAAGTTGTCCATCGACGCCGTTCGTCGCTTGAGTCTTGACAGGCGACTGCGGATCGTGTGGCTCCAGTTTTTGGTTGCTCGCGGGGATGGTGCTGGGCTCGCATTGCCTGTTCCGACGCTTGTGTTGATGTTCAGCGACGATATTTGGATCGACTGGCTTCGTGCAAGGCTGTCAAGCTTGCGCAGCTTGGTCGCGGCGTTCAAGCTGAATCCGTAGTCGATGGGCACGAAGCCGTCGTGCATTTTGTCGAGCACGTGTACGTTCAAGTCGCCAAAGAGGTCGTTCATCTCCTCCTCAATCTCGCCACTTGCGGAGTCGTTGGTCGCCACGAGGCGGTAGCTGGTGCCCATGGTCTCCCAGAAGAATTCCGAGTTGCCGACGCGGTCGAACGGTATCGCGTCGTCTTCATCCGCAAGATTATCTCCAGTACCAGCAGCTGCTGGCTTAACTGGAGAACGAGGGGTTGCCGACTCGTGCAGCAGATACCCATGGAGCCGATCCAAGTACACCGTCAGGTCGACGACTCGCCACGCACTGTCGTTGCTTGACGTGCTGGAACTGCTTACTGAACCAGTCGGTTTGGATATTGCCGATGGATTCGGCGAGTGAAGCGCAATCCCGTGGGAGACTAGCTCGCCTGCGACGACCATGATGCCCTGCTCTTGGGTCATGCCATCCCACCACACCACCTGGATCGTCCCCAACGATAAGTCCCACTGGATGCCTTTGCAGGAGACAATCTTCCCAGCCTCACTACAGTCGGGTTCTGGCTCTGTATCCCGCGAACCACCAACGGCGTCCTCGTCATCGGTAACCATGCAGATCAGCCACGGGTACACGTAGTCCCAATTCAGCGAGAAGAGCGCCTCATTCAGCGATGGGACGGCACCTGAGGGCCAGGCGCACAGCGCTGGGTGCTGCCGCAACGCGATATCAGCTGACACGGAGAACTCTTGGCTTGCGGGTGGCTGCGGAAGCGCAGCTCGAACCCATTCGTCTTGCCAGTGGAGCAAGACATTGGCACTGACAGCCGGCAAAAACATGAGTCGCACGCAGTCCATTTCGCCTTCTGCCTCGTCCAAATCCGCGTCCACCGCCGCATCGATCCCCGCGTTGAAGCGGTTGATGAGATACATGGACATGGAGTCGAACTGAAGACTCATCCTCTGGAACTGGCGAGTGCTGAGAACGACTTCGTTGATCACGACGCGCATCACTTTTGTCCCACCAAGGCCGCCAAAGTTCCCGTAGCACGGGAGCGTGGAGCTGCCGCCGCCGTACGGGAAGTCAAGCGTCCACTTGTGGACACCCACGTCAATATTGCCAGCGAACCGGAAGCGGAAGTTTGTCTTCTGGCTGTCCTCTTTCGATGCTCCATCTCCGTCATGGCGGGCAGATCGCGGCTTTATCTCTGTATCCATCGACTCTTGAATGGTCTGCAGGACACGCAGCGAATCCTCCAGCTCTCGCCTCTCGACGGTGGCCACAATGCTGTCGCTGAAGATGCTCGCATCAAAGATGAGACTGCGAAGTGCGGTGCAGCTGTCACTGGTGTTCGTTGCATGACCCGGACCGTTGGCTACTGCAAGCAAGTGCTGCCATTCGATATCAGTGAGAGCGAAGTGCACTTCGACTTCCCGACAGTGAGCGAGTTGGTCCATTGGCCCTCGGCGTTCCAACAGCATCGACTCGGCCGCGACGACTCCCTCCATCGTGACCGCTCTGCTGACAAGTTCGTCAAACGAGCGCGTAGACAAGTCGCTGGCGCTTCCAGTACAACTCCGCAACTTCTGGACGAATCGCAGCATGGCGTCGTTGCTCTCGCTCAGGTTCGCCTTGGTCAATTTGATGCTGAACGTGTTTAGCTTGATCAAGTACGACGCGTCAGTTGCGATGTGATGCTCCACTGCTAAACTCGAGGCAGCCGGTTGCGCGAGACGCCTTCGGTAGTGAACCTCTATCACCAAGTGAGAGCAATCAATCGCCATGCTTTGCGCCGTCGGTCGGTGCTTGGGCGTCAGTCGACTCTCTGGTCGCTGCTCGGCATCAGAATTGGAAAGAGCGTCAACCTGGAGCAGCAAAGCGAGCAACTTCCGCCCTGGGTGCGTGTGTATCTCCATACTGGTCATGCTGATGGAGCTCTGCGACGGCGTCTTGACCATGAAGCGCTGTCGCCCAAGTACTGCTCGCTGGTTGAAAGCGAGGGCAGCAATCTCTACCGCTGTCGCGTCGTCTTGCCAGGCGAGGCGAGTGGATGCGCACTCAAAGCTGGTCGTGATGTCCAAGTGGGTTTTCTTGTGACGGAGTTTGGTGTCGGCGAGTGTCAGCGTGACGCAGTCCGCAATACCACTGATGTCATTCAAGCGGATCGTGCTCTTTTGAGGAGTCAATGTGATGCTCGTCACCTTGGGGATTTCATCTGGATCAGGATCCAGGCCACCGCTTCCCCTGCGTTGAGTTGTCCGTGGCCGCTGTTTCGAGTACTTCAGAGAGAGCATCAAGTCAATTGCCTCAACTGTGCTATCGAGCTTGAGAATTGGGGCGAGGAACGCGACGTGGTGGCGATGGCTCCAATTCACGCCGAGGTCCTCGACCTGGACGTCCACAAGCGACTCCGTCACGTCCTGTGACACGTGGTCGTCGCGCTTTACCAACAAGCCCCGGAACAGCGCAGCTGGGAGCGCCGGGCTTTGACAGTTTTGCGATCCCAAGCTGTCCTTGTAGTCGTTGACGCGGACTTCGCCGAATTTCGCGCACACTGTCACATCGCGGGTCCGAAGCTCTCGCTGGATCGCCTTCTTCATCGCCACTTCGACCGCGGAGAGAGTCACGCAGTGGCTGCTGCACGGCTCGTCCGCGCAACTGGGGAAGGTCACTCGCGCCTGGATATTCTCCACGCTGACGTTGTGTTTGGCGGTCGACGGTTCGCCGTTTTCAATGGTAGACTGCACAGAGCAGTCGCGGCCTTCGCACTCGACCAATGTGCGCCTAGCTTCTTCTCCTCTGGAGTAGATTTCGAAGACCGCCTCCCACGACTGCGCTTGAAGCTCGAGGTTAATAACGTCCGAAGCCACCGAGACTTCGTCAGCCAGTTCTTCACTCGAGAATCCGCCGTCGTCTCCCAACCGATGAAGCTGCTGCAAGGCTTTGATGCGGTCCCGAGCGGCGAGCAAGCCGCAGAGATTGGCTTCAGCTCGAGGATTCATGCGGAACCCGCACGCTTCAATGCCAGCCACCACACGGCGGCGACTGCTGTCTTCGCTCTGCTTGATTTGGATCTCAATTGTCGACATGTCAACCAGCCGGTCGACTGGATCCTCGCCGACAAGCGCCTGAATGTTCTTCACCAGTGCATTCACACAAATCGGAGAGCTGGTAACCACCGACTCCTCATCTTTGCCAGATACCCCGTCCTCCGCTGCGGATGCGTTGTCGAGTGGCTCTGGATCTCGTTGCTGCTCGACGGTCAATCGGTGGATCTCCGCCGACACCATCAAACTATAGGCTTGGACATCGTCGTGGCTTGATCCTCTCACGCGTAGCCACAGACCAATTACTTCTAGCCGTGGGATGAGTTGTCGCGGCGGTCGATCCGTTCGTTGAGCGCTTTTTTGGCGTGTTGAGCCAGATCCAAAGCCTCGTTGAATCAATGCAGCCTGTGCTAGGACCAGTTTCTCCATGAAGTTGGCGTTGCAACCGATGTCTAACTCTTCTCCTGGCGAGCCCTCGAGCTTGCAACCGACCAGGCGCAGCGAGCTCAAATCGAAATCGCAGCGAGCGGAGGATCCAGGGACTTTTAGCCAGACACCCGATCGCGGGGACTGTTGCCCATCGTCGACTGAGGCTTCTGCTGAGCCGGCGAGGTAGCTTTTCAAGGTTAGAAACGACACTCGGGCATTCAGTTGGATGAGCTGCAGCGATGTGAACACGTCAGCGATGCCGACGTAGAGGCCGCTGCACTGGAACGACGCGGTGATCTCTTGCCAGTGAGCCTGAACCAGGACGTCCGCGACGTGAAAGTCGACGAAGCGGAAGAATACCAGCGGGTTAACCTTAGCGCCAGTAGGGACTGGCATACAAGCACGTGGATGTGAGCAACAAGCTTGACGGCTTCGTTGCGAGTAAGCCAACGTACTACCTGGTTGGGTCGAGTGAGCTGTTGCTGCCGCCGCTGTTTTGCGTCTGGCGCAGTCTTGCTGGGTCTTGAGCAACTTGTCGACGTACGCATCGTCCATCGGGCCAACAGAGGCCTTGACGCTCTCGACCTCGAGCGCCAGGATGCGCACCTGTCCGAACGACCGGAAGAACTCTCGCACGAAGCTGCGCAGCGTGACCTTCGAGAACGCCACGCTCCATTGGTCGCCGCTAGAGATCTCGACGCCCACGAGCTGCAGAGGCTGCAGCGTCATACGCTCCACGCGCACTGCGATCTCCAGTGCCGCCGTATCGCGGTCGTTCGCGAGCTTGAGCGTCAGGAGCTTGGCGAGCGCGAGCCCCAAGAGGCGGAACCTGTTCAGGAACACCCAGCCCAGCACGACGGCCAGGGCGAGCCACTTGTGGTGCCATCCCGGTGCGAACATGCCTTCTTGGCCTGCAGCCACGCCTGGAGGAGGGGCAAGACCCTACCAGGGGACCAGTGGGAGGGTTGGTGTGCCGTCAAACGGGTGCTGGTTGCAGGTTGCGTCCCGCGTCGCTTCGCCTCACAAAGTAGCTGTTCACACGTCACACACGCGCTGTGTCCATCTCAAAGAGTCATCCCAAAATTCATTAACTATTCAAAGACGCATAAGGCGACACATGACATGGGACACAAGTCCGCGTCCTTTCGAGTCCGATGCGATCATCGGCTCTGCAGACCACTGGTCGCTCATTGATCGATCCGAAGACAAGCATCCCCGACAAGCGCCTGGACGAGGATGAAGGTGTCGGTGACGCGCGTGCTGCAGGCCGCGGTGGTCGCGCTGGCGTTCGTCAGCATGCTTGGCTGCACGCTCATGTACCGGCTCCACTCGGGGACGTCTCGCTCGCGCTCGCTGCCCCGCGGGTTCTTCTTCCGCGGCGCGCCGTCCGAGCACTTGCTCGCAGCAAACACACCGGGAAGATCAGGCTTTCGGCAGTTGTACCAGTCGCTGGCCGAACGCCACTCCGACGACCAGCAGTTCGTCGTCAACATGGCCAAGCACGCATGGGCCGGCTACCGACAGTTCGCCAACTGGTCCGACTTCCTCGACGTGAACACCATGAAGGGAGGAAAAGTGTACGCTCACGACATGGCGCTGACGGCCGTCGACTCGCTCGACACGCTCTTCATCATGGGTCTGCACGACGAGTTCGACGAGGCGAGTGCGTGGCTCA
>JAADYF010000548.1:0-18435 GCA_023338175.1 Phytopythium delawarense
GGCTGCGCGACCACGGTGGCGCTGATATCTTCCATTGTCGCAGTGGATAGTTGTGATCGTTGGCGTGTGCAGTGGTAGTGGTAGATGGTAGTTCAATAGGATCCGTGTATGCGTGTAGATGCGTGTTGAAGCATGTCTGCGCCAGTTTGCAGCAACGACGAGTTATATAGGCAACACTCCTTTGCCTGTGAACAGCAACTTCGTCAGGTTTCCCAGTGGCAGCATCTGCAGCGTTGAGGCAACAGCGACGAAAGAAACGAGCGCGGGAGCAAAGGTCGTCTGCATCTTGACACGTGACCCTCGCCGCTTGTTGCTCGTGGGAACTTCAGAGCGCGCTTGAAAGTGAGAGGAGTCCCGTTGAGCGCAAGGTTGCTAACAGAACCGCCGCGGAAATTGCATCAGAGAAATCGCAGAATTGCCAGAAGTCTTGCATTGTTTGTCTTTGTGTCCAAGTTGCCACTCATTCTTCGGCAAAGCATGCCACTCCAACGCCCGTCAAAGGTACGTACGGATTGCGTGGCGCTCGCTTAGACACTGATGGAGCCGAGCTGGTGCAGGAAGTCTTCAGGGTTGAGCAGTTCCGTCGTGCCGTACCACACCGACCGCGGGGGCTGCTGGGCCTTGGCGTAGGCCAAGAGGTTCTGGTATTCGTTGTAGTTGCCGCCGCCGATCATAAATACCATCGCCTCACGGAAGGGGGTCCGCTGTCTCGGCACATCGCCGTTCGCGCGGATCTGGAAGGCAACAAGACGCGTACCTGTCGTTAGCAGTGATGCAAGTATGCATCGGATCTGTCTGAGAAAACCATACCTTGGGGTCCAGGTAGAGGAAGCTGTCGTCCTCCGTGTTGGGCCGCATCTCGCAAATGGCATCCGCCACGCGCGTGACGTGCAGCTTCTTGTTCTCCGGCAAAAAATTCTTGACACTCGCGGCGGCCTGCGCTAGAAAACCCTGCGCGAGCCCCTTGAACTTGCTCATGTTGACCCCAGTGCCGTTCTCCTGCGCGGCGACATCGTTGAGCAGCGAGCTGCCGACACTCGCGCGCTTCTGGAACGCCGTATGCTTCTTGATGAACTTCCAAGCCTGTGCGAACGTATCCGGCTGGCCTGTCGACTCGGCGAACTGCTGGTACGCGTTCTCGAACTCTCCGATTTCCGCGCTCGTGGCGCCGCTCGACAAGTAGTAAATCATGAGCAGACGCATCTTGTCGGCGAGCGTGCCCATCTCGCGGTTCGACAGCAGCTGCAGCAGCTCGTTCTTATCGACATGCGAGCCGTCGATCAGCTTCTGCTCGAGCATCGAGTACGATGGGATATGGCGCGACGTGACGCTCTCGAACGCTGCGTGGAAAATGTTGGTGTGAATCTCCAGCATCTTCTTCTTTTCCACCAGCACCGGGAGAGTGTCCACGGCAGCCACGAGGTCCTTCGTGCCGTTCAGAAGCGTGTCGTTACCACCCGTCTGTTGATACAAGAATGGATTCGTTCATCAGTCATCGTACATCGAGCCACGATACAAATGGTTGCAGGCGTACCCGAGCGCGGATCTCCTCTTCTTTCCGCGTCACGATCTTCATTTCTTCCTCGTTCGCGTCAATAGCGTCCGGGAACAGGCTGCCAGCATGGGTCTCGAAAAACTTGTCGCTCGTCACATCCAAGTCGTAGACCTTCTCTGACTGGCGCTCGGGAGTCGGTGCCGCACCATCTTCACCGGCCGAAGACTTCACCGTGACCTTGACGCGGTTCATCTGGATTTTCAGCAAATCGTCGACCAGAGCCTGATAGGTCGAAGGGTGGTGCAGACTGGATGCGAGGTCTTCATTTCGGTCCATAATGATCAGAACAGGTCGCTACAGACACAAGCCAGCAAGTCAGTCACTCCATAAGCAACGCTCAAGCATCGCGGCACTAATCCTCGCACCTGGAAGTTGGACGAGGTGTCGTTGAAGACGCCGTTCCTGGCATTCTAAGAAGAGTTGACAGTCACAACAACACAGTCAGTCCGTGCAATCGCTTCCGGTGTGTGTACCCGACACAACTGCGAACAGAACTCACCAGGTGCTCGCGTATCATGTTGTTGAGTTGCTCAGCCACCATGCGCGACGGGCCGTCGTTGTTGGGGCAGCGGATCACGGGTATTCTCCCGGACGTGACGAGCACGGAGAAGAGTCCCCTGACGATGCCCGTCATGTTCTGCTCGATCTGCGAGTCCGCGACGCTCGGGTCGTTGTACGCCCGGTAGCTCTCATGCAGGTTGAGCGAGAAGAGCGTCGGCTCGAGCGACACAAAGTTCGTGTACTGGTCGTACACCTTGGAGATCTGTCTCGGTTCCACGCAGCAAGACACGTTCAGTCCTTCACTCCGTTTGCTGCTAGACAGACCGATTGTTCAAGCGCACCATGCTGGTGCAGCCGGCCTCGACCGACGCGCGCGCGAGCAGCTCGAGCGCTTCGCGGCTCAGCGGATGCGCGAAGTTGAGGTGCACGGCGCTGTACAGCTCCCTGGAGCAGTCCGCCACGATGCGCTCGATGTTCTCGCGCGTGGGCTCGACGAAGTAGATGGCCGGCACGTCCGGGATGGCGTCACGCTCGGCGTCGATCAGCATGTGCAGCGTCACGCCCTTCTTGCGCAGCTCGTGCAGCTTGAGGATGGGCGAGATGATGTCCCGGCAGAAGCGGTCGTACACGAGCACCTTCCACTGGTTGCCCCACCGGTCCCTGCATGTTCACACAGGGGTCGGTCAGCAGGCGTCGCTATCCTCCTCTGCATGGCGATTGCGCCTACCCGGCGTCCGCGCCGCCGTCGCCCAGGCCCGTCGCGCTCTCCGCGTTAAAGTCCAGCATGCGCAGCAGGTTCGCTGCTCCGCACAGCGCCGCAAGTGTCAGTAGATCGCCCAGGGAAGCGCGGCCGTCCCCAGCCGAGACGCACGCTCACCTTTCTGCTTGTCCTGCAGCGACTGCGCCGCCGCCGCCGTCAGCATCGCGCCCCTCTACGCCCCAGCAGTCTCTCCTCCGCCTCGTCCTCCTCCGCCTCTTCCTCCTGCTTCGCTCCCGCCCGCTCTGCGCTCGGCCTGCCGATCGCCGATCGCCGCTTGACGCCCGCCGTGGATCGAGAAAGTGCGCAGGGGAAACCAAAGCCCATGCATGACGCGGCGGCAGATAAGAGGTAGGTGTGTACCCTTTTTATCTCTCAAAGTACGAATCATTCATAAGTACGTATGTTGATGGTAAGTACGCAGCATGTTCAGAAGGTGCGTGGGCGCTCTATTGGAGGCGTTCAACTTCACCCGACGCGTCGTTTCGCGTCCTGATAGCTCCCTGATGCGGCGCCTTCACATTGCCTCTCTCCTGCTGCTTCAAGCCTTGCCGCTACCCATCGCTCCAGGCAGCATGAGCGCACCGTTCGAGGTGGACCACGCATACCTGCGGCAGACGGTGGCGGCGCCGCTGACGGAGGCCATGGCGCAGCTGGCGGTCGCGCAGCCCGAGGACCCGGTCGAGTTCCTCGGCAACTACCTGCTCAAGTACGTGGCCAACGCGGTCGAGAAGCAGCAGGCGCAGCAGCAGCAACGCTCGGGGGTCGCGAGACCGACCAGCGACGCTCAGAACCTCTCTATTGCGAGTGGAGCCGACGCCGAGCTCGCGCTCCTGCTCGCGCAAGAGGGCAACCTCCCGCTGCAGATACAGAGCGAGGCGAGCGTCCCGCGCCTGCTGCAGCGCTACGCCGAGTGGCTGAGCAGCGCACTCGGGGCTGAGGAAGCGTACATTGGACGCAAAGGGACGGACGCGGCTGGCGCCCCGGTGGTGCACTTCATCGCGAGCTCGCGAGGCGCGGGGTCGATCGCGATCGACAAGGTCGTGACAGAGGACAAGGGCATCACCTTCGACGTCTTCAAGGAGATCGAGGCGGACCCGGCCGCGGTCGACGAGGATGGAAACCCGCTGCCACCGTCGCTTCCCAAATTTCTGCACGTCGAGAACGTTCTGCGCGAGCCGAGGATGAAGTTCTTCGGCGTCCCCAAGCTCGGCGCGTATCTGACTCGCGCCGTGCAGTACAAGAGCTATCTGCACGCTGACGTGGTCAACGAGGGCAACCCAGAGGAGCCAAACGCGCTAGAACAGTGGCTAGTTATCTCCGTCGACACGATGGGCCAGGCGCGAGCGTTCTCTCAGGCTGAGATTGAGTCCTTCCAGCGCACAACCACTCTGTTCGCGACGACTCTGGAGCAGCTGGAGCGCGAGCTGTTCACGAAAGAGCGCGAGCGAGTGACGGCGACGGAGGACGAGCAACTGCGCGACTTTCAGACGGCTTTCAGCGGCCAGATCGCCGAACGCGAGGAGAACCTGACGTTGCTGCTCCAAGGCATCACGGATGAGCACGAGAGGCCGCTCAAGGAGGCCGAGCAGCGACTCATGTACCTGACTGAGCTGATGACATCATTCGTCCCGACACTAGCCACAGCGTCCGCGCGTGTCATTCCGTTCAAAGGCTCTGCGTTGTCGGCCTTCGCGGCCGCGTTGGAGCTTCTTGGGTACCCCCGAACTGCTCTGACGAACTCTGTGACCAAGGCTCCGTCATGGGATCGCCTCGCACCACTGCTGCAGGAGGGAAACCTGTCGGCAAGCCTGGCGAACTTCCCGATTCAAAACCCACCAGCAATGTCCTTGGTCAAGCAGACGCTCGGCGACATCAGCAAGGGCGACGTGGAGACAGCGTGCTTCATCGCTGCGTGTTTCTTTCAGTGGACGCAGGCGGCGATCGCGTTCCGCGAACAACTGGACGCGGCGGAGGAGCGCGCGAGACAGCGGCAGCTCGAGGAAGAGGCTGCTGCTGCGGCTGGTGAAGCCACCGACGACTGAGCAGGTCCAGGTGGAGGAGGAATCGACTGCATTCTGTAATGGCATTTCGCTCTGTGCACCTCGCTGTGCTGCTACCCTCGAAGGGATTCCTCTGTCGCATCGTCTGCCTCGCCAGCTGCCGCAACTCGTCCATACTTGTACCTTGCACCTCCATGCGCCACTCGCTTGGGCTGACTGTCCCTCCTCTCACGCGTGTGCTCGTGTATGCTCAGCAAGATGGCAGCGTGTTCGCGACGCCGGCGATCCGCTTCTCGCTGCTTCGCGATCGGCAGCTTCGCCTTGATCTGTTCATTTAGAGCGGCCGATTCCTGTCGCGCACTCACGATCAGCCGGTGTTTGTGCTTGTGACGCTTGCCCACCGACTTTCGAGCGAGCTCCGCCGGGTCTTCGATGCGATAAGCGGCGTTGACTTTCGCTCGAAAGACGTTGTTCTCTTGTATCGCCTCCTCCGCTCGAGCATCGCGCAGGTTATGAACTCGCTGCTCCACTGCCGCTTCCTGCCGTTCAACTTGTTGTTCAAGCTCTTCACTGCGCTCATGGAACGCAATCGCGTGGCCAACGTGCCGAAATTCGTAGTAATAGTGCAGCACCAGCCGCTGGTATCGCTCCTTCCACTTGTCTTCGCCCATTTTGGCCCGGACACTGCAGACAAAGTCGTCGCCCGAGACGACTGGTAGCAGCTGATCGACGTCCTCGCACGTGGGGATGGCCTCTTCCACACCGAAGGCACCATCGCTGCTGCGTTTGGGTTCATGCTGCCTTGCCAACATCAGATCTCGCCAAGTCTCGACGATGAAAGGGTACCAGTCAGCGCAGTCTCGCGTCCAGTCCTTGGCCTCTGCGGGCGTGTATCCTCCCGAGAACGCAGTCGAGAACTGATCGCGTGGTCCCCACTTGGCGCTCCACTTCTCCGGCAGCCTAGTAAACGGATTCCCATCAATCACAAGCACTTCTAGCTGGTCGAGAAGCCGCTCGGCGAACTCCAGCGGGAGCGCAGACAGCTTGTTCCTGTACAGATCTAGCTTGCGCAGATGAAGGCAGTTGCTGCCGCTCCCCATTTCTCGGGGCAGCAACGTCAGCTTGTTACTCGACACGTTCAGCACCTCGAGGTTCTCCAGCTCGTACACGCACGCGTCCAGCGCTCGCAGCGTGTTGCGAGACAAATCGAGGTACTCGAGCTCGCGGAGGTTGCGCAGTGACGGTGTCAGCGGACTGGTGAGTCGGTTGTCGCTGCACGAGAGCAGTCGCAGCTTTTCCCACAAGACAATCGAGGACGGCAGATGCTGGAGCTGGTTATGTGAGAGATCACAGTACCGAAGCGCAGCAAGACACCCGAGCTCTTCTGGGAGGTGGTCCAAGGCGTTCCACGACAGGTCGAGCATCGTCAGGTTCACCAGTGCCCCGAGTTCCATGGGGACGCTCGTCAGGTGGTTGTTAGACACCTTGAGCAACCGCATGTTCGTCACCAACCCGATGGTCTCAGGGAGGTCGTGCAGTTTGTTGCGCGAGAGCACGAGCGTCTCCATCGCTGTCATCCGTTCGCTAAAAGCTGCTCGCGGCAGCTTCTCCAGCTGGTTGTGCTCGCAATTGAGCAGCACCAGACTCGAAAGGTCTCCGAACGTGCTCGGCAGCGTGACAAGGGCGTTCTCACGCACTGCCAAGTCCTGCAGTTCCCGCAACTGGCCAATGCTCTCGGGTAGCGACACGAGTGCATTGAACGAAAGGTCGACGCGCCTCAACGAGCGCAGCGATCGACCGAACACGTCGCGTCCAACTCGTCGGAGTTGGCCGCAGGATGAACAGTCCAGCATCGCGAGTGCTTGGAGATGATGGATGCTGGTCGGCAGTCGCACCAGCTTCGTGTTCCCTTTCAACGTCAAGCGCTTGAGGGACGCGAAAGAGCCGACCGATTCCGTAAGCGTATCAAACGGGGCGTTGAAGGACAAATCGAGCTCTTCCAGCGCCGGCAACCCGTTGGCATCACACTCATCGCCGAAGCGCGCGAGGCGATTGAACGCCAAGTCGAGAAACTTGAGTTTCCTCAGCTTGCAGATGCTCCCTGCAGGCAGCAGGTTTATCCGGTTACTCCGCAAGTTCAGCGTCACCAAGTCGTTCGCTTCACCAATCTCGACTGGCAGTGTCTCCAACAGGTTCTCGCTCACATCCAGCGACTTGAGAACAAAGAGATGCGTGAAGACCGAGCCTGGGAGCGAGGTCAGCTCGTTCTTGCCCAGATCAAGCACCAGCAAGCTCGAAAGCGCTGCAAGTGCGTCTCGGCCACGCATCAGCGTCTCTGGCAGTTCCTTCAGCTTGCGGGACCTCAGATCCACTGCGTCCGTGCCGCTCTTGGCTTTTTGCAGCGTTAGTATATCCGCCTTGGCAGCAACAAGCTCACGTGCGACCTGCATTTCAAGCTGAGAGCGTCGCTCGGCTTCACGCGTCATCTTCTGCAGCAACTTCCGCTCTTCCTTGGCCTGGCGGTCCTTGATCACGCGCTCTTTTCGGCGCCGGATCTTGTCCTGGCGCTCACAAATGGCCTCATTCGTGCGGGTCTCCGTGGCTGCGTGCCGGTGCTGCTTGAACAGCGCTCGAGCAGCCTCTTGCTCCTCCTCGCGCCGCCGCTTGTCCATCTCCACCACCTCGGCTTTCGCTTTGAGCGCGAGCTCTACTTCTCGGCGCTCCACTTCGTCAATGGAATCCAGCAGCAACTGCTTGAGGCGCTCCATGTCGCGTCGGCCTTTGGTCAGCACGTGGCGAAGCGACAGCGAGGCTGCTGCCTCTTGTGGGACTTGGTGAGAGCTGATGCCGCGCTTGCTGAGCTCGCTTCGAACGTCAATCTGGTCCACCCACGCGCGCTTGAACTGCGCGAGCGTCATGAACGCGGACGATACCTGGAAATGCGTGTGCACGCTGGCTGCTTGCTTCGGGGTGGAGCGTGAGACGCCCAACAGCTCGATAGCTCGCTCGTACTCGAACACGTTCAGCATCTCATCGTGGTCACCGTCCAGTTGATGAAAGACGTCGGATGGAGACAGCGCTGCTGTTGGTCGTTTGTCACCGCTCGAGCCCTCGCCATGGAGCCTCAGGTAGTTGGCAATGTAGAGCGCAACCACGAACTCGCGCTCGTCGATGTAGCCTCTGCTCGTCGTTCGACCAAAGCGCATTCTACATGTCAGTCCAGACAGTGCTTGCATGAATAACACGATGAGAACCTACTTGTGTTGGTCGTCAACGAGCTGGAAGAACCTCCGCGCCTTGGACTCGAGCAAGTTGAGCTTGGAGTACGCTAGCATTCCCTTGTACTCTAGGAAGACGAGTGTCAGATCGCTGAGCATAACGGGCCCTGTCGTGCTCCTTCCTACCATCAAAGTCGATCGAGTTCGACTTGTCCGTGTCGAACAGCCGAAACAGCCGCCGCGCGTTCCGCTGCAGCGCATCGAGCGCCAATGCATCGCTCTTGCTGCTGTCGTCTCCATCACCTCCTTGAACAACCTCTGCATCGTTGTCCATAGTGAGCAACGCAGCCGCAAGGGCTTCGCTCTCGCGCGCGAGTTGCTCTGGAGACTTTTGAGGCGGCGTGTATGGAGCGAACGCGCCAAACGCAAACGGAATGGGCTGCGCGCTCGGAGGTCGCGCAGCAGACGGCTTGAGGATGGCGACCGAAGAGAACACCAGCGGGTTGAACAGCGCGAGCTGCTGCTCGAACTCCCGGGGCAGCACCGCCTGCCGCCATTGACCCTCGGGCCCAATGTCCAACAGAATAGTCTCGCTTTGCATCCCGAGTGCTCCAACTGCTTTGCCATCCATCTTGCCATTGGCATCAAGCGACGTGGCTGACACGGTCGAGAGCACGACGTACAGCGGCAGGTCTCGGTCGTTCCGCACGGATACATCGCAGAACCGGAGCCAGAACGTTGGCTCGTCATGCGCCAAGGGTGTCGACGACACTGGCGTCTTCTTCAGCAGCTGGAAAGATAACGTGGTTAGTGAGATCATCGATCATCATGACGCTGGACGTGCGTACCTGGACGACGCCCGCTTGTCTGCGCTCGCCTGGTCTCTTGGTCGCAGCCCCGCCGCCGCCTTGGCGTCTCCACGGCCAGGCACGCGAATCCTTCGCTGTGAACGGGTTCTTGAGCGCCAATGCGGGGCTGTAATCCAGCAGGGTCGCCTCCAGGATCACGGTCGTCGTCGTGTCCTCCTCGTCATGCTCCTCGTCGGCCTTGGACATCACGGACCGCCATGTCAACAACAACCAGAGTTCGAGCTCACCTTTGCGAGCGCCGGGCCAAAAATACCACACCGACAGTTTCCGGTACAGGTCTGAACTCGTTCTTCGCGTTTTGGTTTCTGCCATCTCCTTCGTGCGCGTCTTGCACTTGTTGACTTCGCACTGCCAACAAGAGTTGGATGCGTGAACAAGTGACTTCCACTCGTGCCTATCCTACTCGTCGTAATGTACACTCTCCAGCAAGCCGCATCCATCCATCCCCACCTCCTGCCTGGTCCTCATCCTCACCACGTGCGTCCGTTCCGCGTGCTGTCGGCGGCGTTGAGCGGGGTCGAGAGCGCCGAGTTGAGCCCTCCGAAGCCGTACTGACTGCTGTTCTCGTCGCGGTCGTCATCCACCGAGGCGTTCATCGCCGTGCCACTTGACCCGGCGCTCGCATTCATCGCACCGCCCAAACTGCCGCCGTAGGTGCTGCTGCTTCCGATCGGTGGCAGGCCGTGTGACGGGACAGTCCGCGAGCTGCTCACGGTGGTGACCTTCGTGTAGCGCGACGGGATCGTGACAAAATACTTGGTCATGGCCCGGCAGAAGCGCTTGCGGTAGTGCTTCGGGTTCAGCACCGTGATCTCGCCCTCCTCCTGGATCAACCGCTTCCCTGCGTGCTCCATCATCTTCATGAAGTCGTACTTGTGGATGTAGTCGATGATGGACGCCACGATCTCTTGCTTGTCAACATCGTAGCCAACCAGCATCGAGTAGTCGGTCGCTTGCACAGACGCCAGGAACCCTGTGTCGTTCATGATCGCCGACAACAGCAACGACATGGCCGACTCTTGCAGCGGCAGCGGGATCCCGCCAGCAATCTCTACAAAGTTGCGGTCCCAGAGCACCGGCCGGCTCTCACCCGGGTCCACGGTCTTGTAGCGGCCGTCCATTTTCCCCTTCAGATCGAACGAGAAGTTCACCTCGCGACCATACATCAGGTTCTCCATGACGATGACGCACATCTTCTGCTCGCGCTCGCCCTCCATGATGGACACCTTGTAAATGCCCAGCGTCTTGCACAGCATTGACGACAAGTCGTCCTCGAACGTCTTGGCCATGTATCCAAAGTACTCGTTCGCCATGCTGAGGAACATCTGCAGCTCGATCTCGGGGATCGCCTTAGCGATGAACCGCTCGTCACGTGTCTTGAGGAAACCCGCGCCAGACTTGCCGCCGGCTGCGTTCCACTGCTGGCACTCGCACAGCGACTCGACGTAATTACGGTCGCCGCCGTAGTAGAGGTGCCGCAGCGCGTGGAACTGCATCGCGTAGTACGACTTACAACTGAAGCGCGTCGTGGCTGCCTGGAACTGGTTCTCGTCCGCAAACGAGTGGTCCACGTTGGTGCGTGCCGACGCTCGCAAGATACGCAGCATACTGCGCGTCGTCTCGTCCGTTGACCTGCCGGCGGCACTGTCTGAGCTCGTGGCAGCAGCGGCAGCACTGCTAGCTTCTCGACGAATGTAGTCCTTGACGCACTTGGCGTATTCCTTCGAGAAGAGAGAGTACGCCACGACCGAGGTCGGTTGAGTCGCATTTACCAGCACAACATTGTTGTTGACGCCTGACGGGAGGCTCGGGTGCCACGCCAGTAACCTCTTCGGCAGCTTGAGGTATCCGAGTTCGTCGCCTTTCTTCGCTTGTTGAATGCGCCGGAAATTCTCCAGCGCTTGCTTGGAACTGATCGACCCGATGGTCGATGCCGCGGTCGCGAACACATTCGGGTTCGCCGAGAACGAGCCACTGCCAATGGAGCCGTTTGGAAACGATCGGCTGGTCTCGTCGTACGCATCGAAGTTCTCCTCCATGCTCCACACCTCATTCAGCTCTGGGACGCTGGCGGTGTGCGAATTACGGAGGCGAAGGGTGTTGGTGACTTCATTCGCCACATGGCTGAAGCCGACGGGCGTTGCACCGCCATTAGCCCTGGCAAGCGCCAAACTGCGCGCGAAGCTTGCGAGGTTTTCCAAGCTGCCTGGCTCCTGGAAGTTGAGAGTTGATGTTGCCGTTGACGTCTGCGCGGGAGGGACCTGGGCTGTTGCATCTTGTGCCCCACCGGACGGCAGCAAATCGAACCAGGCGCGGGGAAGAGCGCTCTTCGGGCTGTTTGACAGGTTGTTCAAGGTTGGACGCACCGTCGCTTGGACCGCCTGCGTGATACGAAGACTCCAGCGCACGCCGTTGTCGTAAATCTGCTTGAAGTGCGCGTTGTTCGCGAAAATGTCCTGCGGCGGGTTGCTCTCCAGCGTCGACGCAAAGCATGAGTACCACTGCTGGACTTCGTTGCGTAGAATCTTCAGGTTGTGCTTCGCATGGAAGGCTGCGACGGGGTCCGCCATCGACTCGGCGATCTTCGAGGTCGTCACCACGTAGACTTCGCGGGCGAGGTCGCACAGTTCGTGCACGGCGACGAGCTGCTGCTCGTGGTCAACATGATCCTGCCATAATGCTGGCTGGAGTGCGACGTGGAGCACGGGCTCGAGCGGCTCGAACTGCACGCTCACGACACGGCCCCGGCGCGAGAAGAAGTGCACGAGCGACGGATCGCGCGAGCCGGAGATGCCCGCGAGGTGTGGGAAGCGGTTCACGTCGAGGCTCATAGGCTTCCCGTAGAGCAGGTCCTCAAGGAACTTCCCGAACGAGTAATTGCATGCATCTTTCGGCAACACCGAGTATTGCACCGACAGCGGGCTACTACCGCCCAGGCTGCTCTCGCTCGCGATGCTTCTTGACCAAAGGACGAGCTTGTCGGATCGCACAAGGCGTAGCACGGCTCGGTGGTTGATATCCCGCAGAAGGTCGGCCGCTGGCATCTGCTTCTCGTTCTGGTCCTTCACATCGCTGAGGTCCTTGACGCGAATCGTGATTCGCCCCGTGTCGTGGGAAAACGACAGCTTGGACGTCGTGAACGCGCGCTTGAACTCACTCTTGCTGCCGTCGAAGCAGAACTTCTCCAGAAACTGGCCCAGCGACATATCGTTCGAACTGTAGAAGTCAATGCACATCATCTCGGCCTTGGACGCGGACTTCCCTTCGAGCGCGCTCCAACAAGTGGAGAACAAGATCCGGTCTCGCAGCGCGTACGACAGCTTGGAGCCACACGTACACTGGCTCATCGCCAAATCGCCGGTGACAATGCAGCTCCCGTTTGCACCTTTGCCGCCCGCATCGACGCCGTCATGCGCGCTTTTCAACACACGCAGCGAGCTGATGTTGTTGTAGCGCGTGTGGGCCTTGCACCACTTGCACATCGACTGGGTTTCCTTCAGAGCCGCACGCATGGACAGCGAGTTCGACTTGAGCGAGATGTACAGCGACGTCGAGCACTTGGCGAACCACTCCTCTGCGACGGAACGCTCGCTTTGCTGAGGCGGTGGCACATATCCGTACTCGGTGAGAACAGCTCGCTGCAGCCTCATATTGTACGCGGCGCGGATCGTGGAAGCGAGGATCTCGGTCACTTCGCTGAACACCTCTGGGGACCCGCCACGCAGACACAGCGTGCATCCCTTCGATGAGAGACCACCTTCGAACACGATATTCTGTCGCTGCACGCGCCTCCTCCGCGGCTGCCGCCCGTCCAATGTTGAGGATGTAGTTGATGAGACAGAAGCGCGATCACTGTCGTCTCCGTTAGGGACCTTCAGTGTATGCTGGGACATCGACGGCGACGAGAGCTTGTAGCTGATGCGCTTGGCGCTCTTTGGCGCTTGATCACTCACCATCACGTAGAATCGTGCGCACGTGCCGATAATGCCCTTGTCCGACATCTTGTCCACGTGATCGTACGATGTCAAGATTGACGCGCCCGTGCATCGAGCGATGCGCTGTAGATCAATGAGCCGCACGTTCTTGACCACCGCGACGTTTGCCTTGACCAGCAGCTCTTCAGCGACTCGGTGCACGTGCCCTTCGAACATGACAATGTCGGGGCGTAGCGTCAGAATCTTCTCCGTCACGATGTGCATGTACTCGACTTCTTGTCCCGCGACGCTCTCGAGGGAGGAGATCGCCTCCTTTTTGCGCTGGTAGTCCAACTCCGTCGCGAGGAGCAAAATGCGAGGCTTGAGGATGTCACTTCGCATACCCTTCCGAGCCAGACTCTTGTGAACCATGACGCCGTCGATGAAGAAGCTGTCTTGAACACGGCCGCCTTCCAGGCATTGGATGCGCACGTACTCCATGATGTCCATGCTGTCGCCCTGTTCGGGCTCGCAGGATACCGTCATCGCCGCACGGTTCGTGAACAGATTGATAATCTGCATCCAGCGATGCTGTTCGAGCATGAACAGCTTCGAGATCTCGCTCGAGTGTTCGAGCATGGCAAAGATCCGCTCTTCGAGTCTGGTTTGCGCGTGCTGGGCCATTTCTTGTAAGGCTTCTTGCTTTCGAGATCTCCACTCCGGGTCCTTTGTTCCGTCACACGCGTCATCCGATAGCCCAATCACCGACAATATCTTGGACTCCTTGATCGCAAGGCGCTCGCTCTCAGCATAGCTCGCCGCCGTGTTGTTACGACCGCGCTCCCCGCCTCCAGACGGTCGCAGCATAGCGCTGCTACCGTTGGCACCACCGCTTCCGAAGGGGTCGATGCTGACGGAGCCACCAAAACGTGTCGTGTCGAACTGGCCTGACATCGACTTTGGCCTGCTTGTTGTTGAGCTCTTTGATGACGGGAACGTGCCTGCGATGCGCGCCTCTGCGTGAGACTGTGCGACCAACCGCTTGAACTCCGCTTCGCTCCATCGGTGGATGCTTGGGTTACCAATGTACGTGCTGCTGTTTGAGCGCTTGAGCTTGCTCACGGAGCGCACAATGTCCTCGTTACGGGTGCCTTCACGCCCGAGGATAACCACAGTCTCGCTGGATGCTCGCGGCCGCGTCTCGATCACCTTCTCACGTTGCTTGGAATCCTTGCTGAGCTCGTGAAAGTGAGGCTGGTGGGCGAGGTGCTGGACGCTCGCTTTGATCTGCACCTTTGGAAACATGGTGAAGAGGGCTGCCGTGGCTCGTGTCTTGTCCGGCTGCTCGCTTGAGCGCGTGTCGTCACTAATCTCGTCTCTGTCGAAGAGCTCGCCTTTGTCCAAGTGCTTCCACTGGGACGTATCTGACGTCGACCGCTCGAGCGCCTCGGTGATATGCTGCGGCATCAGCAGCAGTGTCTGGGACACGCTCGAGTCGTTCGACTTGGCAACACCCTCTGTCTCGAAGGTGGCGCCAGTCAGCTCCATCTGCAGTCCTTCGCGCAGTTGCCGGTGGCATGTGTGGCATACTAACTGCTTGCGCAAGCGGCTGATGGAGTCGTCCACTTTGTTGCCGCCGAACGACTGCGGCAAGCGCGCGCAGCAATTCGTGCAGAAGATCTGGCCGCATGAGCGGCAATGGTGGCGCCGTCGGAAGAACGTGAACAGCTGCTCGCACTCGTAGCAGGCCTTGGAGGACCGGTCGGACATCCAGAAGTGCTTGAACGACCGCGACCGTTCTCTCCGGTGAAGCGGCAGCGCCGACGCATGATCTCCTTCATCTTCGCTTGCTGCAGGCACCGTGGTCTCTTGCTCCGAGTCCTCAAAAAACTTCTTCACGCCCGGGTGTTGCTCGCCTTGCGGCGACGGGAAGTGGGTCAGCGCATACGGGTTCTTGTCCACGCCGTTGCTCTTCCCCGCTGTTTCTCCCGCCCCACTCGCGTCGACGTATTGCGCGAACTCGATCAGCACTTCGCTACGAGCTGATGTAGCGGTTTCCATGTCGACACGAGAGACCGCCGAGGACGCGCGCGTCAGCAGCGATGGAAGCACTGCGCGCTGCAATGCGCCGCGCACCTGCTGCAGGCTCCACCCGCGCACCGACTTGCCGTCCAGCGCCACGACCAGCGCGTCCGCGCGCACGCCAACCGTCTCCGCCTGGCTGCCGGGCGCCACGGCCGCCACCGCCACGCGGAAGTCCGCGTGCGCCGACGGCTCGAACTCCACGCCCAGCACGTCCTCCATCCGCTGCGGCTGCTGCTGCTGCTGCTTGCGCGCAACCCGCAGCCTGGCGCATCGCCGCAGCTTCTGCGTCTGCGCGTGCGCATTCGCGTGCGCGCGGCCGCCGTACAGCGCCAGCTCCTTGGCGCGCGCCGGGTCCTCTTGCCGCGCCGCGCAGTAGCGCGCGTCCGCATCCTCTCCGCCGGCCAGACACGGCGCCGTGAGCGCCCGCAGCGCGTCGCACAGCGAGAGCATGGCGCCTGCCGCCCGGTGGGTCTCCACCCGCCGTCCGCCGCGCTCCAGGGCCCCGGGGACGCCGCGCGAAGCCCGAGGGAAGCGAGGCCGCCGCCGGCCTTTCTTGTGCTGCGCGGAATATGGCAAGTCCACGTGAAACCTTTGCCGCTGGTGGCGCGGAAACCATGAAAACGACCATCACTCTGGGCGTGGGCTTTTACTTCTTGCGGCATACAAGGCGCGAGTGAAATCAGACTGGCGCGCGTTTCGCATATGATACCTGGTTTTAGTGGCCAGAAGGTTCTCATGGACCGTTGGGAAGGGTTGGAGTCAGACATTGAAGGGTCCGTCAAAAGTCTGTCAGAGAGTTTGCACGTCGGTATACCGAGGTGATCGGCATGCCGCCCACTGCGAGGCTGTATTCATCTGGCCACACCACGTTGGGGCTCGTCAATGCGCTGCGTCAAGTGGCGGACGTGCCGCCCATTGCTGGAGGGCGAGACCGCAGTCCTGCTGGATGCATGCAGCCGCCGTGTCCAGCGCTGCTGGCGACTCGCGGCCGCGCTGGGTGGCGGACCAGGCTGGCGGCGGGCGGGGAGGGTGAGGGAGGCCACGGTCACTGCTCCACGGCGCATGGACGCAAGGAGGACGCCTTGATTCGGCAGCACAGCATGATACAGCAGTCGAGTCGACCCGAGTGCACAAATGCTTGTTGTATGGTACGGTTCTTTTACACGGCGCCTCCCTCCTTTTGCCCACGGCTCGAGGGCTAGACGCAGCCCATCAGCCGGCCGCTCGCGTCCACGAGCGCCGCCACGTGCTCGTACACCTTGCGCAGGAACTCGTCGTCCAGCAGCCGGTGCTCCATGGCGAACGCGAGCAGTCGGTGCCAGCACGCGGCCAGCAGCTCGCCCACCTCGAGCACCACGAACTCGCGGTGGTACCGCTGGAAGAGGAAGATGTACACGCGCACCAGCCCGCTGTACACGTTGCGCAGGCCGCCCCAGCGGCTCGCGAGGTCCTCGCCGCCCGGCGCGCTGGCCTCGCGCTCCAATAAATAGCCCATGCGCCGCATGAGCTCGTCCATCGCGCGCGCCTCGCTGCTCGGCGCCTTGACGTCCGACAGCATGTCGTACAGCACCGACAGCTCGCTGTAAAAGTCCGCCGCCATTTCCGCCACCCACGCCGCCAGCTCCTCGGGCGCCA
The DNA here is from genome assembly GCA_023338175.1 of Phytopythium delawarense. Taxonomy (NCBI): domain Eukaryota; phylum Oomycota; class Peronosporomycetes; order Pythiales; family Pythiaceae; genus Phytopythium; species Phytopythium delawarense. The sequence goes on from JAADYF010000548.1 coordinate 16,538, forward strand.
CCGCCTCGCGGTCGAACGGCGTCACCTCGCAAAAGTCCGCCAGCCGCATCCTCACGCTCTGCATCGACATGGACGCCCCCGCCTGCTGCTGCTGCTGCTGCTGCTGCTGAAACTGCGGCGCCTGCTGCTGCGTTTGCTGCGGCACATGCAGCCCGCGCAGCCGCTTGCGCAGCACGCAGCACTCCTCGTGGCTGCGGCCGTCGACGCTCCCAGCCTTGCGGTGCGAGACCACCGCCAGCGTCGCCCGCTCGCGCTTCATCCCCGCTCGCCGATTGTTCTTTAGCGGTCAGAGCCCAGCGCCGTGCGGGGGGAATCCGCCGCGGGAGGTTGGCGCCAAGATGGCTTCCATCGCCATGCGCTGCATGGGAAATCATATATTTGACCAATAGAAAAGACTTGAAGGAGTCATTTGCGATGGTGATTGGCCGAATTGAGGATCTTTTATCGGAGACGGTTAGGGTCTGAAAATTTGGGCCATGTGGCACGCCTTCACCCGCCACTTTACCATAATACGATGCAGCTGGCTGTCAAAAAATTCAGACGACCAGTACAGGTGCAGGCGTCGGGTTGGGCAATTCGCGCGGGCACAAATTTGCTGGGTTCGAATCGCATCGTTTCCTGGAAAATGGCGATTTCGGGGGAGCTCGCGAGTGTGTTTGACATCATTGGTTAAAAGCATTCATTTTCGAAGCAGTTTCGATCTGTGATTTGCTGAAATTGAATGCAGGCATGCCATAGTGTTGTGTGGTGGCTGCGAGGCACACACCAACCAGTGCATGGTGATGAAGAAGAATGCAGCGACGCATAGCATGAATCGTGGTCGTGAGCATCAGATCTTTTTTACTACATGGTTTTTGGCGAGTCGACTAAAACTCTGTTCAGAGTAGCTGATTAGAAATATCACGCGCTCGATATGAAGAACGAGAAACACACACACACACACACACACACACACACATTGAAATCCACCCAGCACAATGCGCAGCAGTGGAGAAATCGCGCAATGATCTGGCCTGGCGCCGCGGAGACTTGCCGCGCTCGAATGACTGGTTGGCGGCGTGGAGGGTGTAAAAAGCAGCTAGGTCACGTAATTACGAGCTAGACTGACTCTACCGATTTGTACCGGTTTTTATCGGTTCAAGACTCTTTCGCGGTATGCAGTCTCCGACCGTTTAGCATCCGAAGCCAGCTCTTGATGCCTGATGCAACAAGAGAAGCACAACCACAGCATCAAGGATCTTCGTGTCGACAAGTGTGGGGTCCGACGCGATCGAAAAGCGGGGTCCGTCCTGCTCGCGGGGTTTCTCACGGAGAATATCCGGCCGTGCCGTGCCCTCGCGATCACTACAATCCACCACCCACAGGCCCAACCGCCACGTCCATTGTCCACTGACCGCTGACCGCTGACCGCTCGGATCGGCTCCGGATCCTGAAGGAGGCGCTCATGTCTCCATTGCTTGGCGTCCATGGAGGACCCGCCACACTTGACAGTAGCAAATGAGCAGAGCTCCGATCCCCAAGGACTGCTGAACCGGCCACGAAAGGCAGGGCAGGAGCCAGTCGCATGGGGGAACGCTTTCCATCCAGGAGCCGAAAAAAGGCGGCCACCACCGCCTCACAGCGTGCGACTTGCGGCCAGTGACTGGCGTCCAGTGTATGTCTACGCCAGGACAAGAGTCGCATTGATGATGCCACTTCCGGGCACCTTCCATCTCCGCCAAGCGAGCGCTGGGTGCTGCCCGCGATTTTTTTTTCCCCCGTCCCGGTCATCGCCTTGTTCCGCCTTGGCTCTGCTATGCAAGCGCTGTTCTCAGATTGGCTCCATGTTGAGGTGTATAGTTGGAGGTGTATAGTGGCCGCGGCAGGGGGACCGAGCTGCCGCCTCGCCAGGAACAGAC
>JAADYF010000549.1:0-18433 GCA_023338175.1 Phytopythium delawarense
CTTCTCGGGGCTCATCATCTTCTGGAAGGCTGTCCTGCTCTTCTCGGGGCTGTACCTGTCGTTCCTGATCCGCAAGGTGTCGGTGGACTTCCAGGAATCCATTTGGATTTTCAGCTCAGCGGTCGTGGTACTGTTCGCGTGCCTGATTATTTTGCCGCTCGCGTACGTCGTGGACATGCAAGCGTCTGCATTCTACGTCTTCCTCGCCGGCATGCTGCTGCTGGGCACGTCGATGGTCCTGGCGCTCATGATCGTTCCAAAGCTGCTGCGGCTGCACGACCCAGACTCGCGAGGAAACAACACGACCGGCACGGGCGGGGGCGCGACGGCGACCGGGTCGATGGTGCCGGCTATTTCGAGGCGAGGAAGTGCGGAGTCGATGCAGAGGGGAAGCAGTGGGCAGTCGATGGCGAGACGGATCAGCGGAGGGTCGATCGTCAAGTACACCGTCTCCCCCGTCCGCAGCTCCTCCAGGAGGACCAGCCAGCAGCAGCAGCAGCAGCCCAACACGTGAGCGAAACAATCACCTCTCAAGTATCCTAGAAACGTCATGTGGAGTCAGGATGGATGGAGATGATAGAGGTTCAACCGGGTCAAGTTGTCGAGGGGTACGGTCGGTGACCGATGAAGCGTACCCCCTCCCCTCCTTCCAACTTCAATCCATCCGTGGCACGAGCTGTGCCTCTCATATCTTGGGGTCGGATCAACTCAGATGCGCCATCAGCCTGTGGCAGCAGCCTCCTCCTCCTCACTCTTCCGACCCGCGTACCCCTGGGTTACTTTCCCCAACGCGTGTCTCCATTTCCCCCATTTCCCCCATTTCCCGATACAAGCGTCTGTCAAGAAAGGCCACGCGCGACGACCTCCGACCCGATGCGCGAGAACGTGAGCCCGGACGTGGACTTCGGCTCGGCGGCGGGCGCCAGCGACGGCTTCCTCGAGCCGCAGGCGCGCGCTGGCGCGTCCCACGCGTACGCACGCTCGCTGGACCTGTCGCGGCCGCTGTACGCCATCTCCGGCGCCGGCGCGCTGCTGCTGCTGCTGTCGTCCAGCTTCCGGCCGGTCGTGCTCGTGTTCACCATCTGCGGCTACGGCGCCGTGTTCGCCGTGTACCTGAGCAACTGGGTGCTGAGCCGCGACACGGGCACGGCCGAGATGCGCGACGTGTCGACGCCGATCCGCGAGGGCGCCGAGGGATTCCTGCGCATCCAGTACACGGCCATCGCGCGCATCGCCGCCGGCATCGCCGCGCTCATCTTCTTCAGCTACGCGCTGCGGCCCGCCAGCGCGCTCGCCTCGGGCGTCGAGAAGCTCGGCAACGTGACGCTCGGCGTGCTCGCGGCGCTCTCGTTCCTCATCGGCGCCGTCTGCTCGGCCGCCGCGGGCTACATCAGCATGTGGGTCTCGGCCCAGTCCAACATCCGCGTCGCCAGCGCCGCGCGCCGCTCGTACGGCGAGGCGCTGCTCGTCTGCTTCCGCGGCGGCGCCTTCTCGGCTGTGCTCGACATCACGCTCTGCGTCGGCGGCGTCAGCACGCTCTACGTGACGCTCTACCTCCTCTTCTCGTCCGTGCTCCAGCCGACGGAGATCCCGCTGCTCATGGTCGGCTACGGCTTTGGCGCGTCCTTCGTCGCGCTCTTTATGCAGCTCGGTGGTGGCATCTACACTAAGGCTGCCGACGTCGGCGCCGACCTCGTCGGCAAGGTCGAGGTGGGCATCCCTGAGGACGACCCGCGCAACCCGGCCGTCATCGCCGACCTCGTTGGCGACATGGTCGGTGACTGCGTCGGCAGCAGCGCCGACGTCTTCGAGTCAGTCGCGGCCGAGATCATCGGCGCCATGATCTTGGGCGGGACCCTCGCGCGCGAGTCGCGCTTGGAGTACCCCATCGCGTTCGTCTTCTTCCCCATCGTCGTGCACGCGTTCGACATTGTCGTGAGCAGCATTGGCATCATGATGGTCAAGGCCCCGAGCGACGTCGAGGCCACGCGCGCGGACCACAACCCGATGGGGACCATGCAGACAGGGTACAACATCTCGCTCGGGCTCGCGCTCATCGCCTTCGCGTTCACGACGCGCTGGCTGCTCTACAGCGACCTATACCCGACCGCGTGGTTCCACTTCTTCCTGTGCGGAGTCGTCGGTATGGTCACGGCCTTCGTGTTCGTCAAGTCGACGCAGTACTACACCGACTACGCGTATTACCCCGTGCGCAGCATCGCCAAGGCCAGCACCACGGGGCATGGGACCAACATTATCACGGGCGTCGCCGTCGGCATGAAGTCCACGGTCGTGCCGACGGTCATGGTCAGTATCGCGGTGATTTGCGCGTACCACCTCGGCGCGACATCGGGTATTGGCGGCGCCAACAGTCGGAACGCGGGGCTGTTTGGAACGGCAGTCGCAACGATGGGCATGCTGTCGTCGGCTGTGTTTGTGCTGGCGATGAACAACTACGGGCCGATTGCTGACAATGCCGGTGGCATCGCGGAGATGAGTCAGCAGCCTGACTACGTTCGCGACGCGACGGACAAGCTGGATGCCGCGGGCAACGTCACCAAGGCGATCACCAAGGGCTACTCGATCGGCTCGGCTGCGCTGGCGTGCTTTGTGCTCTTTGGTGCCTTCATGGACGAGTTCTCCGAGTTTGCGGGCCAAGAGTTCAAGACGGTCGACATCGCCACAGTCGAAGTGCTCGTGGGTGGGTTGCTTGGCACGATGATGGTGTTCTACTTCACGGGGCTCGCGGTTGCTGCGGTCGGGGACACGGCGGGTGAGGTTGTCAAGGAAGTGCGGCGCCAGTTCGAGATGTACCCGGGCATCATGGAGTACAAGGCCAAGCCTGACTACCGGACCTGCGTGGCGCTCGTGACCAAGGCTGCGCTCACCCAGATGCGCCTCCCCGGGCTGGTCGCGGTGCTGCTGCCGGTCGTCGTCGGGCTCGTCTTCCGAGTGGTACGTTCCTCGCTTGACTGCTGCATTCTAGCCTCTTGTTTCGAGCTCACATCCGTCTCGTGTATGCAGATCGGAAGCTACCAGGACAAGCCACTGCTTGGCGCAGAAGCGCTCGCGGGCTATCTCATGTTTGGTACCGTCACGGGCATCATGATGGCACTGTTCCTGGACAACGTGGGTGGCGCGTGGGACAACGCCAAGAAGTACGTCGAGCTGGGCAACTTTGGCGGCAAGGGAAGCGAGGCGCACAAGGCGGCCGTTACGGGTGATACTGTCGGCGACCCGTTCAAGGACACGGCTGGACCGGCGCTACACGTCGTCATCAAGCTGCTATCGACCACTGTGCTCGTCTTCGGCCCGCTCTTCGTGTCGCGCGTCGACGCGTGAAGAGGTTCGTTCGTTCCTGGTGTCAGCTCTCGCGCGTGAAATGTGGGCGTGGGTCAAAGCGAGAACCGTGATGGGAGACCGAGAGCAACAAGAAGCTTTGCAAAGGTCAGTAGCCGGTGTCTCTCGCTGTTTCATCGCCGTGGTCTCCGCCGCGCAAGGCTGCAACGTGTTGCTGCTGATGGATAACAACAGACGAAGCGTCGTCGCTGCCGCCATCCTCCATTCTCCTCTCGCTCCGAGATGCTCGGCGCTTCCAGCTGCCTGCCTGCCAGTCCTGCTTGTTCTCGGTTCTAAGTATCTAAATCTCTCGCGCGCCTCTCCTGGCGCGCTTCACGTTATCTACTCTGGTGTCGTGTGTGCCCTTCAGGCGCGGCTTATTGGACGGTGAGGAAGCTGCGCAGCGCGTTGCGGAAGACGCCGAGCTTCTGCGTGAACTTGTCGCGGTTCGACGCCTCGAGGTTGGGCAGCACGTCGCTAAAGAGCGCGACGAAGGCCTCGTCGATCAGCGCGCGGTTCTCGGGCGACTGCGACGCGCCAAGCGTCTGCTGGTACGTGTTGAGCGCGTCCTCGCTGCACAGCGTGAGGCTCAGGATGGGCCGCGACAACGCCCACTGCGAATTGGCCTCGCCATAGACCAGGATTTCGAAGAGCGAGCTCAACAGCGACTGCCACATGCTCGGGTTGGCCTGCGCGTGGGTACGCAGCGCGTGCTTAAGCGGCGTGTCGCGCTTCTTCTTCATCTCGTGGTAGTACAGCGACGCGAGGTGGTCCACGGCGGTGGCGCACTGCGCCGCGATGGCCAGGTCGAACGAGTTGATGCCCTCGTGCAGCGACTGCACGAGCTGCGCGAAGATGGCGGCGTCCAGCGCCACAACCGACGAGATCTGGTTGCGGAAGAGGATCTCGAGGAAGAAGAAGTAGGCGTTCTTGACCTTCGGGTAGTTCATCAGGTCCTCGTGCGGGATCGACAGCACGAGCTGCAGCGCCACCTCCAGCGCGCTGTCCAACGACTGGTCATTGTACAGCTTGAAGACGCCGAAGTTGACGTAGTTGCCGCCCAGCGCGCGGTATAGAATCCCCAGGCACAGTGCGATGCCCTTGTACTTCTCTCCGTACGGGTTCTTGCCAACCTGCAGTGGCTGTATCCGGCGACCATACGCGACCACGACGCTGCTCAGCTCGCGGAACAACAGGATGCCGTTGGCCGAGCTCTGGTCGAACATGACGCGCTGCGCCTTGTTGTACGCCAACTCCTGCAAGAACTTGAGCAGCGCCGCCATGGCCGGCGGGTGGTCGAACAACTCCTCAGCCGCGCGCACGAACACCGGGAAGTACGTCGGGTACAGAAAGTCGAAGATGCAGCTGAACGTGCGCCGGTTGTGCGTCTGCTGCACGATACCGCGCAGGTCGCGGCACACGCCGATGACGGCCTCGCGCGCCTCGGGCACGCGGTAGCTGGGCGTCTGCATCAACTTGTTCAGCACGTCCTCGATCGGCTCCATGAAGCGCTCGAAGCGCTCCGAGCACTCGTCGAACGCCGTCGTGAACAGCAGCCGCGCGATCGTCGTGTGGAACGTCGTCCGGTGCCGCGTGTTGGCCGGGATCGCCAGGAACGGGAACTCGTCCGCCGTGTGGTGTGCGATCAGGTACTGCACCGTCTCGAGGCCCAGCAGCAGCTTGCCCGTCGAGTAGCCCGACGTGATCTCGAAGAAGAGCGCGAGCGTCTTGCTGATCACGACCTCGTCCTCGCCCCAAAACTTGAGGTTGTTGCCGATCTTGGTCACGATCATGTTGACCACAATCGTGTGGTCGCCGAAGCCCATACGCTCGAACATGCGCAAGTACGCCTTGTGCTTACCCGTGAGCGTCACGTCGCTCGACGGCGACATGATGGGCGACGACACGCCAGCGCTCGAGGCTGACGTGGGCGTCGGCGCGGACGGCATGCCGTGCTGCTCGCCGATGTAACTCTTGCGGAAGCTGCTGAAGTAGAACAGCAGCGCGAGCTCAAAGTGCACGCTGGGCTTTTGCTGGCCGCCCGACGCGATCAGCCGGTGCTCCGTCAGCTGCATTGCCCGGAACACGCGCTGCGAGAGATCCGCATCAACCAGCTCATCCCCGTCGGTCGACCCTGAAGCGTACACCTGCCCGCCGATGATCGCACCGATCACATACACGATCCACGCGAGCTGGTTCTCCATGGCCTCGAGCTGCTGGTGGATGGCGCCGTCACTCGCGTTCCCGCCTCGCTGCTCAAGGATGCTGCACGCCTCCGCGTACTTGCTCAGGATCGGATCCAGCACCGCGACGACGTACTCCCCCGCCTGGCGGTAGTTGAAATGGCACAGCGTTGGTAGCTTCTCGAGCTGCTCGTAGAGCCCACCTTCGTCGTCTAGCGGATTGTCGAGCGTGTCGTCGGCCGCGCTCTGCTCCGCCGAGTCGAGCCGCGACTGCACGTACGCCTGGATGACCTGCGGCACGCTGTTGTCAAGGAACGCCGAGGAAGATGGCGTGCCTTGGCCTGGGTCAGCGCGGACGTAGGGCAACGCCGCGACTAAGCGAGCCCAGAGTCCAAGGAGATAGTGGGTCGAGTTCTGCGACCACTGCCACTGGCGGAAAGACTTGACCGTGAAGTCCGGGGTGAGGTCCATCCACTCCTCGAACTTGTCGGCCTTCATGAGCTCCGAGAGCTGGTAGTTCGACTTGAGCCGGCCAATGAGCCGGCAGAACTCGTGATAGTTCTGCTGGTCCGCGAGCCCCTGCTGCTTCTGGAGAATCTTGCAAATGCCCGTGATCAAGTTCGACAAGAAGACGCCGCGCTCCTTGTCCGGAGAGAACAGATTGCGGCGCACGGACGCAAACAGCATGAGTGCCTCGAGGCACTTGGACGTGTTGGGCGGATTCGCGACGCCGTAAAAGTCAAAGAGCAGCTGCAGCGTCTGCGGGTCCTGGATCTGCGCGCGCCAGGACGTAGGCACCTGGAGCGAGCCCGTCTCATCCGATGACTCGTCCGGGTTGGTGCCGATAAAGTCAAACGACAGGCACTTGATGAGCAGCGCAAGCGCCTGCTCGCCCAGTCGGTCCTCCTGGTTGGGCGTCGCGCCGACAATGTTGTGCAGCTGCAGCTGCTTGAGCGTCGTGAGCGAGACCTGGAAGATGCGGTAGAGCGAGTCCTCCCGGAACGAGACAGCGATCTTGCGGTGGAACGTGATGTTGCGGCCGGGCACGGGCGCGTTCATCTCCGTCACGAGCTCGCTGAGGATCTGGAGGCCGATGATGCAGTGGTCCACCGTCGCCTGCAGGAACTTGGTCACCTCGCCCACGATCTCGCGGTGCTGGTCGTCGTCGAACCAGCCATACTTGGTGAGGCGGCACACCATCTGGATGAGCGACGTCGTCACGAACTTCTCGAGCGACGGACCCTTCTGCGCCAGGTACCCGAGCACATAGTTCCCTGCATGGCATCCCAGAGAGGAAGAGAAAGCTCGTTAGTGACGATTAGTACCCCATGACTGCATGGCAGCACGGCACGCACGAATGTCGACGCGCTGGGGGCCCGTAAAGTTGTTCCAGTGGGTCGTGATGAGCTTGGTGAGGCTGTTGCTGGCCACGAGCAACGCGTAGGGCGAGCTCGAGTTGTCCAGCACGTACTGGCACTGCGGAATGTACTCCGCCGAGCTCTGCAGGATGAGCACCGACTGCTGCGCGTGCGCGCGCTCCGACTCGTTCGCGCTCTCGTACAGCACCTTGCACAGCGCCTCGAGGCTGCGCAGCTGGCCCGCGTCCATGGCGGATAAGAGGCCCCGCCTAAGACGCGCAACTAGCGACGAACAGCGAGAGGGTGACTCACGCGCGTAATGTGGCGGGATAAGACGGCGACGTGAACAAACAAGACGCGGCCGATAAGACGACGCGAGGGATCGGAGGGACGGGAGCCCAGAGAGGGACCTCGGGGACCTCGGGGGAGCCTCGGAGACGGCCGGGAGGGCGGGCGGGAGACGCGGGGAGGCGCAGGGAAGGCCGTTGGGGAGGCCGGTGGGCGCGTGAGTGTGCGTGCTCGCCGGTCCCGCGGGTGGAGGCGGCGGCTTCTTCCGCTGCGGCGCCGCGCTTTCTCGATTCGCTTGGTTTGTTTGTTTGTTTGTATCGAAAAGGCAACAGGCGAGTGGGGGTGCCACCCCCGAGATACCAAAGGTGGTTTCGGTCCTGGTTGAAGCTTGAAACAAGGTGCATGGTCTTGTTTAGTGGGGTTTGGGGTCCTATTATAGTGTGGTGATTGTGATCTGGACGAGATGGATAGCCTGGATAATACAACGGAACAAGTGGACGACTTGCCGGCGTGCATGCTCTCACAACGGAAGTGATGGAGTTGCTGCCCGCTGCTGCATGACCTCCAAGTGCTCTGCTATATATTCGAGGCGTATCTACCGATCAGACGAGCATGGCACGCGGCCGTGGGCTCTGATGACGCTCCGCGCGCGACGGTTGGTGGCCGAAACGTCGGGAAACGAACTGCAAGTCTTCCCATTGTTCGCCATGCCGTGAGCTGGCGTCCGACCCCGCCGCAGGCGGCTCGCAAGCGCGCTCAGCCCATCCAACGGTAGCTCGGCAGGCGATTGCCCTCGTCGTCGACTTGGCAGTCGCGGTTGAGGCAGACCCAGATGAGTCCGAGCGTCGACTGCTTGACGCCGTCGTGCGAGCGGATAAAGACCGCGCCTTGGTTGCCGCACATGGGGCACGTCACGTCGTAGTCGCGCTGCAGCGTCGGGTCGTCGATCACGTCACCCGGCAGTACGTCCAGCTGGATGCTGTGCGTTCACAGGCGAGTCAAAGGCAGTCGCCAAGGGTGAGCGCGAGTCCAAGCGGGTCCAGACGCCATCCAAACGCCAAGCACGCACCGGGTGTCTTTGACGAGCTCGTTCGCATAAATACAGTTCTCCTCGACCTCCTCGGACTGCCCGCAGTTCCGGCACCGGAACATGAGCCGGCGGATCTCACGGTCTTGGCTCGGGTACAGCATGTTGTTGCTGCGGCACGGACAGAACGACAGAACCGCAGTGTTAGCGCGCCCACCGCCCCGAATCCGGCCGGGGACACGCCCGAAGGCGGACCCAGGCCTCGCAGCGCGACCCCGGAGGCCCCAACGGCGCCCCGGTCGTCACGCAGACGCACCACTCCCGGCAGAAGCGCATGCCCGCGGCCGCCATCTCGACCGACTGCTTCTTCTCCCCGCCAGCGAGCGAAAGTCAGACTCCCGTCGAGCCAATCCCCCACACGCAGATTATTTCCTCGACGCTGTGTTTTATTCCGTCCCGCGACAATTTTGGTGAATTACCCGAAAGTTTTGGGGTCTTTTCAATACAAACCCAATCCTATCATGGGTTATTTTCTTCATTCCGTGTTTTTACATTTCAGCAGCAGAGCATGCGAAACACCCAATCTCCCACAACCTCCAAAGGTCGCGAGCCGCGGCTGATGAAACGCATTGGATCGGATCGGCGATGGCCGTCCGTGAGCGTCGCCTCCACGCCGCGACGAGACCGCAACAGAGGACGCAGACCAACGGGCCAGGCGCGCAGCACTCGAGGAGTCGGCGTCTCGGCCAAAGCGGCGATTCGCGCGGCCTCCTGGCGTTGTACAGGCTCGAGGCGGGTTGACACTCCCGAGGTGGCGGCTATTGAGCATGATCCAAAGACGAGGGGCAGCGCAGATGCTGCCCTTGGTACTGCTGCTTCTTCTTTCTGCTCTCGCGACAGCTGATGTGGTCCAGGTCGGGGTGAAGCGCAAGCCCACGACGCACCCGCTCGCAAGGTTGATCCATGACACAGACAAGAACTCGAGCACAAGGGAGAGCAAGGTGCTGCTAGCAGCGGCAACAGCAGTCGAGGCGCCGCTGTACACGGGCGAAGGATCGCACACGGTGCAGGTGCTTGTTGGCGGACAGGTGCGCGAACTCATCATCGACACGGGGAGCGGCAAGACGGCGTTCGTCTGCGACGGCTGCGACGGCTGCGGCACCCGCCACCACCACCCGCCGTTCGTCATGACGCCTGAGACGCGGTTCTTGACATGCGACCAAGCCAACGAGTGCCTCTCGTGCGATGCGTCGGGGAATGGTGAGGACAAGTGTCGCTATGGACAGACGTACGTCGAGGGCGACTACTGGAACGCGTACAAGGTCTCGGACGTCATGACCTTCGCCCCGGGAACTATCGCCAACACCAGCGCCAACGGCTCGGACTCGACGCTCGAGGCAGCCGTCGCGTTCGGCTGCATCTTTGAGCAGTCGGGCGTCTTCAACGCGCAGACGGCGGACGGCATCATGGGCTTCTCCAAGCACCCAGACTCGATCTTCGAGCAGCTCTACACGGCTGGCGCCACGCGCTCGCGCATCTTCTCCCAGTGCCTGGCCGACGGCGGCGGGTCGCTCACGCTGGGCGGTGTCGACTTGTCGCTCAACGACTCGCAGGTGCACTACACACCTCTGCGCGAGACGGGCTACCAGTACTGGACCGTGTCGCTGTCCTCCGTCTCGGTCGGCAACGCAGACAACACGCTGCAGGTCGACGCAGACGTGTTCAACCGCGACCGCGGATGCGTTCTCGACAGCGGCACGACGTTCGTCTACATGCCGACGGCTACGCGCGAGCCGTTCGTCGCAGCGTGGCGCAAGGCCACAGGTTCGGACAACTACTTGCCCGAGAGCACGCAGTACTATCCGGACCTGAGCCTCAAGCAGGTGACGGAGTCCGGCCGGTTCCCGCCCATTTGCTTCCGGTTCGTCAATTCGGCGGAGCTGTGCATACCTGCGAGTCGGTACTTCACGCCGCTTTCAGACAGCGTGGTCGCGGGCACCATCTTCTTCTCGGACGCCGTCCGGTCGACCATCCTCGGGGCCAGTGTGCTCTCGGACCACGTGGTAATCTACGACGTGGATGGGAATCGCATCGGGATGGCGCCAGCGCATTGCGATCGCCCCCTGCCAACTCTCAGTGACCAGGGGCTTGCGCTTGTGGAGCTGAGCGTGAACCCGGGCGGCGAGCGATTCCGAAAGGAGGGCGACTACTACGGCAAGGCGACCGAGTGGCTGCTTGTCGCCGTCACCATGTTCGCGATCACGGGGCTCGTCAACACGGTCTGGGTGGCGAATGTGAAGGCGCTCGCACAGGTTCCTCCGCGGCCCCGAGTCGAGTCGACCACTGAAGCGAGAGTGACAACTGCAGGTGACGACGATGACTCTACCGTGAGCCTTTTCTTGGCAGGAAAAGGTGGTGTCGCCGAGGAAGACGATGGGGAAGACGTTGGACATGGTGAAGATGACGAGCAGTTTGCCTTCCGCCTCATGGAGTGAGTGTTCTGGCCGCGAAAAGTATAGAAAACATCTTGGAGCAGATTCGAAACGATGAACAGTCTAGCATCACGAGTTTGTCTGGTACTTCGAAGTAGATCACAAGGAGAGCGAGCTGCTGGGCCGGCTGCAACACTAGCACGCGTCTATTGCAATCGACCAAAGACACAAACGCACGTTGGTACCGGCTTCCTGGACTTGAGTCCGTACTCGACGCACACGCTACTGGTCAACCCAGCGCCACGTCCATGGACATCATGACAATGAAGCCGACGATCGTGCCGAAAGTCGCGAGCTTCTGGTTGCCACTCTGGTTGGCCTCCGGGATCAGGTCGTCCACGACCACGAAGATCATGGCGCCCGCCGCGAACGACAGCGCGTACGGCAAGATGGGCTGCACGTACAGCACAGCACCCGCGCCAATCAGCTGTAGATAGCCATGCACAAACGATCACAGAGTATCAGCTCGACCGCTTAACGATTGTGTGTCTCTTTGCTGGCCAACGCACCGCGCCGAAAGGCTCGACGAGACCGCTCAGCTGGCCCCACATGAAGGCGCGGAAGGACGACATGCCCTCTCTTCGCAGCGGCATGGACACCGCGAGACCCTCGGGGAAGTTCTGCAGGCCTGGTCTCGTCAACGAGCATCGTCGTTAGCCCGGGAGGAGGAGGAGGTTACCGCTATAGGCGAAGAATGCAACGCACCGATGCCGATCGCGAGGTTGACGGCGTTGCCAAAGCTCGCGGTGGAGCTCTGCCCGATACTGCCGAACCCCACGCCGACGGCCATGCCCTCGGGCAGGTTATGCAGCGTGATGGCGATCACGAGCAGCAGTACACGACGGAAGCTGTCACCGATCCCGGAGCATTGCATCAGACCGGATCCCAAACGCAACCCACTCGCTGCTCTACGCTCTCACCTCTTGGTGTTGGCGACGGTCGGAGTAGCCACGCTGTCGTGTGCCTTGTCGTCGTAGTCGTCGTCCTTCTTGCGCGCGTCGTGCGGGCCGCTGCTGATCGACTCGAGCGCCTGCAGCACCTTCTCCGTGCCGAAGAGCGCGGCCGCACCCATGGCGAAGCCCACGGCCGCCGGCACGAACGCCCAGCGGCCGTCCGGCCCGTAAAACTCGCTCTCCTCTGCGATCTCGATCGCGGGCGCCAGCAGCGACCAGTAGGACGCCGCCAGCATCACGCCGCCCGCGAAGCCCTGTGGCCAGTCTGCAGGTTAGCTACGCGTCCTCGACCACTCCCGCCAAGCACACGGACACGGACGCACCAGCATGCCGTCCAGGATCTTCTGGCTGCGCGCGCGGTCCTCAATGTCGAGCACGAACACGAGCGCGGCCCCCTGTTGGGACGGACAGACAGAGCCGAGCAGTCGTTTGTCAGTCGGGATCGCGCGTGTCTCCGACCGGGTTATGCCGCCCGCACCAGCGCCGTGAGCCCCCAGGTGAAGAGCGAGCCCAGCAGCGCCTGCAGCACTGGGTGCTGGCCCTCGATCATGGCGGGGAGCAGTGATGCAGAGCCTGATGGAGAGAGAGAGGAAGGAGAGAGCGGAAGGCGTCGAGGAGGCGTCTGCTTTATGCCGACGTCACTCCGAGAATCTTGGAGCTCGTGGAGTGGACCACTTCATATGATGTGTGGTATACATATCGTAACCAAGCGTAACCCGACCTGATGGCGTCTCAACATCAAGTCTGACCAAGTTGAAGAACGCGCGCGTAACCCGAGCGCGTCCTGACCGCCCAAAGGCCGCGCGAGCAGCTCCGCCGCTCATTCGGCAACGTTCCGGGCGTAACCCACTCGGTCCACAGGCGACAACGGCGATGGCGGCAAGGAAGGTGCTCCAAAGCGCGCGCAGGGCGACAGGCGGTGGGCTGACGCGGCGGATGGCGGTGCTGGGCCGCCGAGGGTTGTCGACCGAGGCGGCGGGGCCCCTGACAACGCTCTCGGAGGAGGAGACCATGTTCAAGGACACGGGTGCGGACGCCAGACTGGCGCGGCAGTAGAGGAGGGAGAGGCGTTTGCTCACAAGATGGTGACATGGGGGCAGTGGCGCGGTTCGCGGCCGACGTGGTGGCACCGCACGTGCAGACGATGGACCGGGAGGGGGAGATGGACCACGCCATCACGCGCGGGCTGTTCGAGAACGGGGTGAGCTGCGCGCCGCATTGGTATTTGGGTGATTGTGGAGGCGGTGACTGACGACGGATGGCGGGCAGCTGCTGTCGGTTGAGATCCCGGCTGAGTACGGCGGCTCGGAGGCGTCCTTCATGAGTCTGTGCCTCACGATCGAGGAGCTGTCCAAGGTCGACCCTGTCGTCGGGCTGCTTTGCGATCTGCAGAACACGGTCGTCAACAACGTCTTCCTGGTGAGACGCGTGTGGTGACGTGAGTGTCTTGGAAGGCGAGTTGACGGGCCGTGTGCTGCTCGGCTAGATGCACGGCACGGAGGACCAGAAGCTCAAGTACTTGCCGCGCCTAAGCTCCGACATGGTGAGTGACTCTCTTCCAGCTTGATAAGCCATCGTCACGAACAAGACACCTGATGTTCGCGTCACTCATGGCAGATCGGCAGCTTCTGCTTGAGTGAGGCGGGGTCGGGCAGCGATGCGTTCGCGCTCAAGACGCGTGCCGAGGCGTCGGCGGACGGCAGCTACTTCACGATCAACGGCCAGAAGATGTGGATCTCGAACGCCGAGTACAGCGGCGTGTACCTCGTGTTCGCCAACGTGGACCCGTCGCAGGGCTACAAGGGCATCACATGCTTCATCGTTGACCGGGACACGGACGGCCTGGAGATCGGCAAGCCCGAGAACAAGCTCGGCATCCGTGCGTCGTCGACGTGTCCCGTGACACTGACGGACGTCAAGGTCAAGAAGGAGGACATCCTGGGCGAGGTCGGCAAGGGCTACAAGATCGCGATCAGCACCCTGAACGAAGGCCGCATCGGCATCGCATCGCAGATGCTCGGGCTCGCCCAGGGCGTGTACGACCAGACCATGCCGTACCTTTTCGACCGCCACCAGTTCGGCTCAGCGATCGGCGACTTCCAGGCGATGCAGCACCAGTATGCCGAGGCGGCCATCGACATTGAGACTGCGCGCTTGCTGGTGTACAATGCCGCGCGGCTCAAGGACGCTGGTCAACCGTTTGTCAAGCAGGCGGCCATGGCCAAGCTGCACGCATCGCGCGTGGCCGAGAGGACGGCATCCAAGTGCATCGAGTGGCTCGGCGGCGTGGGCTTCACCAAGGACTTGCTGGCTGAGAAGTTCTACCGTGACGCCAAGATCGGCGCCATCTACGAGGGGACGAGCAACATGCAGTTGACGACGATTGCCAAGGTCGTCAAGGAAGAGTACAAGAAGTAGAGCAGTCCCGCGTCCAAGTGGGCGACGGAGACTCTAAGCGACCTGCGCGGGATACATGAGAACGAAGCATTTACCAGCGCCATGTCTTGTTGCTATGTCTGAGGTCTGGTGATCGCTGCATGAATCAAAGCGAGGCTGCTGACGAAAGGTATGCTTTTGCTCTAGTATCTACGGTTGTGTCAGACATGAAGTCGGCACCAAGCGTACGAATGCTGCTAGAGCATCGGTTGATGAGTTGTCGCCTTCTGCTTCCTCGTTCGGCGTCGCAGTTTGTCTCGCGAGCGTCTTGGGTTGGATCCCGCTTGACTATTGTTCAGTGGATGCAGCCGGCTTCACCGACGACTTCACGGCGTACTTGGCGCTGGTTTTGCTTGGACCGACCTGCACTGCTTCCGTCGTCGTGGTGCCGTCGGAGCTTGCTCCACTGTAAGCAGCTGCCGATTGCTTGGACGAGTCGGCCTCCTTGATCCGGAGCACCTTGGGCACAAGCATCAGAGACACGACCATCGCAGTGGATAGCGTCAAGACTCCAGCCAAGAAGGCATAGAACGCGCCAGCAGACATGTCGACGATGTACGCGAGTGGCAAGATCATGAGGCACGCAAACAATACCACGAGCGCCGAGCTGAAGATCCACATGGACTCCTGGAAGTCCACCGACACCTTGCGGATCAGGAACGACAGGTACAGACCCGTGAAGAGTAAAATTGCCTTCCAGAACATCAGCAGCGCCGAGAAGATGAAGCTCGACGATCGACACGCGATGCGGCTCACAGGACCCTGGATCTCCTTTGCGATCTCGGCTTTCGTCTCTGCTCTCGGGAAGTCAACCACGCCCCAGACAGTGAAGATGATGATGTCGATGAGATAGAAGATGACGAGCACCTTGAGCATCATGCGCAGCGTGATGGTGGTGCGCTTCATAGCCTTCTGCATGAAGACGCGGTACACTCGCAACGACTTGATCACTAAAGCTCCGAACACGGAGGTGAAGCCGAACGAGATGAGGAGCGGACGCAACGCACACAGTGCGTCTGTCGGTCGACCGGCGTAAGCAACAGCAGCTCCCGAGGTAAAGAACCCGCCGAAGATCATGAGCATGAGCAACTCGTACTGAGACCGCTTGATGATCGGGGCGTCGCGATGAATGAAGACGTAGACGAGCGCAGCCGCCAAGAGGAGGAACTCGATGCCTGTGAGGACAGTAGCTCCCGTGAATACTGGCGACGAGTACGGTGAATATTCGCAGTTGATGGTGATGTCGCTAGGAAGGTCGTTTCCGTTCTCGCATTCAGCCGACTTGGTAGCATCTGTGGAGAGTGGAAGAAGCCATCGGTACTTGATTGTCCGCTCAGCGTTCGAGTCGCAGTCGGTAACGTAGTACTCGTAGAAGCTTGAGTCGCATTCGGGTCTGCTTGCGATCCAGGTCACCCAGGTGCTTGTGCGCTCAGCGATCCACTCGCACGACCGACTTGTGACTAGAGATGCTGGAAGCTCTGCGCACCCTCCATCGCACTCGTACGGCAGTGATTCGTTGTCTGGATTGGGCATGTTCCACTTGAAGTCGATCTGTCTGTAGGTGCCGGTTCCGTTGCATCCCGATACAGCATGAGTGATGTGATCGTCGAAGGTGCAGAGTGGCAGGCGCTCCATCCACAAGCGCCATACGTCGTAGTTCTCCTTGACCCAGCTGCACGCCGCGTCAAAGTCCGGGTCTATGATGTCAGCGTCAGCCGAGGCGTCCTTGTACTTCACCATGATATCTTTTATGTCGAGGTCTGTGAGCGTGAACTTGGACAAGGCCGAGCTGATCGGCAGGTCCGAGAGTAGCGACGCCGCGTACTTCATGAGTAAGTTGGATGGGAAGTCCACATCGACTGGGTTATCTGTCGCTTCACCGTACCCGTTCTCACCGTACGTTCCAGTCGCGGTGGCAACGCGTTCGGGAAGTGCACGCGGCAGCATGACTCGCTGGAACAGTCCTGCATGCTTGACATGGAACATGTCTGGCTCAAAGTGGTAGAAGAGCACCGCACTCCCATTTTGCTGCGCCCCGAGAACGTACTCCGCTGTAGCGTCATAACCAATGAAGCAAAAGAACGCCGGCATGTCGAGGTTGGACATGGCAGCCTGGAAATACCCGCGGTCGTAGTTGGCGTACATCATGACCACCATCAGACACTCTCCACCAGCTGCCTTCCGCTCCTTGCAAGCCAAGGACATGGCACAGGAGTCTCGACAGCCAAGGTCGTCGTCTTCAGTGCAGCCGTTATCAGCTGGTGGGTAGTACTTGGTGTTATTGAAGAAGGCGGAGGCGTTGACGGCGTTGATGACGCGGTCATCGTATTGGTAGTGCTTCCAGTGGTTGCCAAAGACGATGGGGTCAAACTGTGCCTCGTCCAGCCCGGCGTCCACAAAGTCGTTGGTCGTGTAGATGCCTGAGATACCATAGTATCCAACGCCGCCAACGTTGTATGACTCGTTAGCGTACGTGTCCAATGCGGCCTTGATGCCCGCAGCCCAAGTCTCAAGGTTCATATGCACCGGAGCACAGACGCCCTCGAGTGCAGAAGACATGCGCTGCGCGGTCCTGACCGTTGCGCTGCCTTTGAAGATCGAGACGTCGTAGCCAACCTGAGAGCATTCATATTGAGTCTGTGCATGGTCTTGATAAAGATCAACAAGCACGCAGAGCTCACCACTTCTTGCGCAAGGATGGCGAACACCATGGCCGACAGCGTGTGCGAGTTCCAGCCCCGCAGATCCAGAATCAGCGTGCCATTCACCCTCCCAGACCGGTGAGCTTCGCTTGACGTAGCGCCAGCCCCGTAAATGAACATGGGCGAGTCCATGCAATCGTCTGTGTACGCCTCGTCCGAGGCCGTTCGCGGGTCGTCAACCTGATCAACGCAGACAGAAAGTTAGAGTCCACACCTTGACTGCTCTTTGCCTCCAATGGACAAACCGTGTATCGCGGGTACTGCAGCGCTCGCTGCAGGAACGGGTACGTGAGCCGTCCATCGGCGTTGCGCACCGTGGATGAAACCCCAAGCGCGGCTTCATTCTCGCTGACCCATGCCTCGCTCAGACAGGTGCCCAGGAAGTGATTGGGGGCATACGACGCCTCAATCACACGCAGCAGGAAGACCGAGCCGACCAAGAGGAGACGGCGAAGAAGCATCGCCTGGAACCGGCGAGATGACCCTTTGCACGGTCACTGGAGTGAAGACGTCGTTCACAATGTGTTGTGACGTTCGAACTCTTCCTCTTTGACTTCGCGATTCTTTTATTAGCCAGGTGGTTGATTGCGGCTAAACACGGCAGGAAACCGACGTTGGATTCTCCGCATAACGACCACAGCGTGCCTGTGACGATTCATTTAGCGAGCGACAGTAGATACCAACCTTTCAGCCTGACAATTTGCTGTCGCCCACGATGTTGCTGATCCACCAAGTTGGGCCGGTAAACCCTATGATGCGGACGTCCGATGGCATGAATGCCAAAGTGACGAGCTGGGATGAACTCACGAGCTATGTTGGCTAATTCCGGACGGGTCCTCAATGGCACATGAGCAATCTCCTTGGGGATTTCAGCGTCACATAACAGCAAAAGCAAGGAAGTAACAATCGTGCTTCGCCCGTCAACTCTCCTTACACAACGGAAGTTTTTTTCCTTCGATATGCCCAATTGGTGTGTGGACGAAGTTTGTGAAGGAGGGGGTCTTCGCAACCAGTTGGCGAGCACGGAGATTGTCCATTGGATGGACGGTATCATCGACTGTCCTGTGGTTCAGCCCACCCAAAACCACACATGATGCCGCTTGGCACGTGTCGTGAAATCTACACCCCGCAGTAATATGAAGTTGAAGGCGCCAGGCGACCAAGCTTGGTGCTGTTGAGTTGCATCCCAAAGTGGTTAGTCGCGCCCGACAACTCGCACCGAATTCGCCGGCTTGACGACCGCGCTTGCCGATTTGACGACGTATTTATCGTTCGATGCGCTTCCAGCCCTCGGACGTGAGGGAGTGTGCGTGATTGATCCTGTGGTCCCTGCATCCGCTGTAGTATTGCCACTCATCTGCGACGATGTCTCCGTGTCATGCAAACGCAGGATCTTTGGGACGATCATGAGGGCGATGATCATCGTAGTGGAGATCAGCAGCATACCCGCGAGGAAGACGTAGAATGCAGACGCTTGCATGTCCACGACGTACGCGAGCGGCAGGATGACCAAACACGCGAACAGTACCACGACCGCTGAGCTGAAAATCCAAATGGATTCCTGGAAGTCCACCGACACCTTGCGGATCAGGAACGACAGGTACAGCCCCGAGAAGAGCAGGACAGCCTTCCAGAAGATGATGAGCCCCGAGAAG
>JAADYF010000055.1:0-54265 GCA_023338175.1 Phytopythium delawarense
ACTTGCGCTGCAGCTCCTCCAATGTCGCCACCACGCTCCTGCCGCTCGCCTCGTCAGTGTGCGGCGCGCACTCGTCGAGCGAGCGGCCGACCAGCTTGTTGTAGATGGCTCTGCTGGTGGAGAACATGTGCTCGAGCTTCTGCCGCTGGTCCGTCGACGGGTACAGGCGCAGCTTGAACATGCTGTTGGCGGGCAGCTTCTTCTTCTTCTTCTTCTTCTTCTTCGGCAGCTTGACCTTGCGCTTGGACTTGCGCGCTGCCGCCTTGCGCTTCGTCGTGCGCCAGATCGGCATCAAACCACTCACTTGGAGGAACCAACGTGCGCGCGGGACTTGGACGGGGTCGCTTGGGCTGCTCGGGGCCGTCGTTCGCGGCAGCACGCGCCTCAGCCATGCACTTGCTCCGCCGAGCCACGAGGTCCGGACGGACGTCGCTCAGTTACAAGTCTGCAAGAGGCGCGGGTGCACAAGTGGAGGAGAAGGGGGCTCGACTGGGGTGAAAGGCGGCTGCGCTCCAGGCGGGGAAAGTCGAAAGGAGTGGCAATGGGATGGAGATCGCATGCCTCCTCGGCCCGAGGCGCCCGAGCCAACCGTGCTGACCCAAACGGGCTTGTGTCGTGAGTGCTCTGTCGCTGCTCTTTTGTCATTCGCCCAAAGAAGTTGCGAATTCGCTCGCCACTGTCTGATCTTGCTCTCATGGGGTATGGTCGCCAACCGCCATGTCGGCTTTGTCATGCGGGACAATCCAAGACTAAGCGGTTGAGCCAAGGCTTTCGCTCTTGAATGGGTTTCAGCTGCGTACTGTTTTCGTCCAGCGTTGGGAATCTGTGGTGATCCAATATGCATGATCCATAACGTAGCAGACAGGAGCATGGAGAGGCGATGACCTCAGGCGCGCGCGGATGTCTCTTGGTGTCCAGTGATGCATGCGACTCATCTAACCGCGCCGCAGCTGACATGAAACCGAGTCGTGAGGCGCGCAGGTCGTGCGGCGGATGTCCTAGGCCCGTGCCAAAGCCTTGATGGAGCCTCCAGACGCAATGGAGGAAGCAATGGCTGGCTGGATTCACCCACTGCATGATGCATCAGACAAGCGTGGTGCATGAAAGAGTTTTCGCCAGCCTGAGAAAAGATGAAGGCCTGCACGAACGGGCTCGAAGCCTCGACGGCGGTGGGATTCCTGCGGGCGAGTGACTCGTGGATCAGCCTCTTGCAAACCAAGCAAGGTCTCCGAGCTGTGCGACTGTCGTGCGAGCGCTAAGGCGTCCTTGAAGGCGCTCGTCGGGCTCCTGGAGTACCGTAAGTATCCGATAGTGCGTGCCGCAGCACTCGGTCCACCGTCGTCGCTGGTCAGTTGACAGCTGGCAGAGGAGCTCGCAGTCGTCTCGGACTGCGTCGAGCGCGTCGCTGGACCCATCGAACAAGCCGAGCGCGCGAGTGAGAGGCGGGAGAGCGATCAAGGAGCGGCAAGCATCCAATGTATCGGCCAGCGACACGAGCAGACCGAGTCGACAGGCCGGCGGCAGGTGCGAAGCGCTCGATACCGCGTCCACCTCGAAGCAAAGCGCATTGCTCCTCCCAAACTTTACTTTTCGCAGCGTCCAAAAGATTTACACGCGAGCCTCTCGAACAGCCTACGTAGCTCCTCCCACGCCGCTCGAGGCTTGGCTCTCCATACAGCGCCAAGTGTGAACGAACCCATCATACCGCATCACGTCGGACATGCGTGGCCAAAGCGGTGACGCGTGCCCACCATGGCCCACTCACTGGCCTGCCGTCGCGTCTTCATGGCGGCCAATGCATGATGTGGGGACTCCATGAGGAGGGAGGCAGCTCTCTCTTGCCTTCTCACCTGCCTCTGCACCTGCCCGTCTGCCTGTTCTCCGCTCATGCACCTGCGCAAATCACACTCGCGAGAGCTCGGAACGTTAGTTCACAGCGGCGCCTCGTGCAGGGCGAGAAGGAGCCGGACGCACCCACGCGCACGCGATTCCATGCCGAGACTGTCGGCTGATAGCCGCGCGCACATCGAGATCTGCCGCTGACAGGCCGGCAGCCCCGCACTTTCGTTTCCTCGTGCTGCCCACGGCGGCCGCACAAGAGACCGGGAGGCGTGTGCGACTCGAAGCGGATCGTGGGTCGTTCGTCACGCGACGGCGCATTCCCCAACTCGCCGCCGGCAGCAGACAGCTTCTCCTCGAGTCGCCCGGCCGGTCATGCGGGCGTCGTCCACGGCCGCGACCGAGCCCGCGGACAACAGCTACCGGATCGTGCTCAGCCCGCGACCGCCAGTCCACATCGACGACCGCCACCGCTCCTCTTCGTCGCGCTCGCCGGTGCGGTTCGGCGCCGGGCTGGTGATCAACCAGCTGTGCGTCGGCGTCGTGCATGGCGCGCTGCCTGCGCTGGTGTACCCGCTGGTCAAGCGGCGGCTCCTGCTCCAGGGTTACCAAGCCAACTCGTCGCACGCGCTCCTCGCAGTCGCAGTCACGTGCAAGCTCGGCTTCAGCGTGCTGATGGATCGGCTGCCGCTCCCGCGGTGGTCCCAACAGCGGCGCGCACCGTTCATCTACGCCGGCTGGCTGCTCGTGCTGCTGTTTACGACCGTGCTCACCAGGATGCACGCTTCGACCGGCGACGATGCAGATGGTGACGGCAACGAGAAGCTCGCGGGGCTTGGGTCCAAGACGGTGCTGCTGCTCGTCGGTGTCGCGCTCGGTTCGGTTCTGGCCGACGCCGGGTGCGAAGCGGTCATGGTCGACGCGACACGACACGAGAGCAGCTTGGGCGAGAGCGAAGAGTGTGCGAGCGCCAGAGCAATCCGAGCCGACCACAAGACAATGTACGCCGTGCGCTTCACCGCCGAGGTGCTCGGCGCGCTGCTAGTTGGCCTTGGATTGAACGACGCCGCATTCGGCGGTTCCTTCCCGTCGGCGCTGCCCGTGTCCGTGCTCTTCGAAGTCCTTCTCGCGGTCGCCTTGATCGCCATCTTGGCGACCATGTGGAGAGTCAAAGAAGACGTCAAGAGCTCGGGCGGCGTGGCGACGATCACACCTCGACCTGTGACAGAGAAGGTGGCGCCGTCGATCGCTGTGCCAGATCGTCATGCGACCACTGCGATGGGATCAGTGACTGCCGCTCCCTCAAGACTTAGTGTGGTGGAGCTAGGCGGCCTCCGGCGCGTCCTTCGCAGCAGAGTGACGTGGCAGCTAGCGCTCTTCGGCTTCCTGCAGAAGCTCTTCCTCGAGCTCCAAACTGCGCCGCGGCTAGCGATCCACGCATCGTGGCTCCACACCGATCCACTGTGGACGTCCATCGCTCTTGCGGTCACAAGCGGGGCATACGCGCTGGCATCGCTGCTTTCGCACCGCGTGCTGCTGACCACCGAGTCAAACTGGCGGAGCATCACGCTCTCCGCCGTCGTGATCGGGTCCGGGCTCTCGCTGCTTGCTGGAGTCGTGACGGCGATGGACATCGTCCGTGACAAGTACTTGGTGCTGATCGTGGAGCAGACGGTGGTGTTCTGCGACGCCATCGCCATGATGGTCCGCATGCTCGCAGTGGTCAATATCGCCGAGCCTGGTCGCGAGAGCAGCACGTACGCTGTCGTCACGGGCTTCTACACCCTAGCCGAGCCTGTCAGCGCGGTGATCTCCAACTACCTCGGCGCGGCGTTCGACGTGTTTGACGCCGACATCGCTGGTGACAGCGAGCGCGTGCGCTGGCACGTCGTGGGTCTTCTCATCACGCTCGGAGCACTCCGAGTCGTGGGCAACGCCTCCATCCTGCCGCTACTTCCGCGTGACCAGCGCGCGGCCTATGAGCTCAAGCAGCGATGGCACGTTGAGGAGGAGGCGGGTCACCACAGCGGAGTGCACTGGACGCGAGTCGCTGTAGCGGTTGCTGCTGTGACGGCTGCAGTCTCGATCACCGCGTTGGCCATCAACGTTCTCGCAATTTTGGCGCCAACAGCGTGTCTCCCGTTCGCTGGAGGCGAAGGCTGCTGAGTGCATGAAGACACTTGTCGTCAGATAGTACTATTTATCACAAGTGATCATGAGCCGAAGCTACGCTGGTGTCGAGAAATGCAAAGCAACAGGCTCCTCCGTCTTTGGCAGGGTTGTGCCGAGGCTAGTGACAAGCTCTTGTGGCTTGACGAGCACTCGGTAGTGGCACTGCCTCTCGAACTGCACGACCGGGACAAACGCGAGAGTCGCGTACGCGCTGGAGAACTCGATCTTGCCTTGGACGCTGCTCCAATCGCGCGAGAGATTGATTACTTTGACGGCATGGAAGGGTCCCGCGTCAGAGAGTCCGAGAACGCCGTCGTCGAAGAAGAACGTGACGCGCGCGGGCATACCAGCGCACAACTCTCCGTCTGTTGGCGTCGTTCGTATCAGGTGCCCTTCGAGTGAATCGCCACGTTGAAGCAGAGTGATCGCGTCTTGAAACCCTGGCGCCTCGACTTTTGATTGCAGCTCGGACACACGATGGTTGATATCATCGTCAACGTTGTCTTCCCCTTCTTCAGACCCTTTTGAGGTGTTCCCAGGAGAGCTGAGAGCCAACGAACGGCACAGTTCCTCCAGCACAGCGCGCTTGTCGGAAAGTGTTTCATCCTGCGACTGGATTGATAAACCGCCGGCGATGAGCAGCAAATACCGCCGCGCCACGGAGAACGTCCACGGGATCTTTGGCTTGCTCATCGCTAGCAAGTTAACTGTGTATGAAGCTGAGCGAGCTCGTTGGTCGAGAAGCTGGCAGAACTCGAGTGCACCTCGCAAGTCTTGGGCGTCCGTCGTGAATAGATTGACTACTCGCTGCTGTATGGCACCGACATCGTAGAGGAACCATTCGCGCTGGAGCAGACTATGGAGAACACACGCAATGGTGAGTGTCGTATCATCACAGACCCAAAGCGGCCAAGCACGCACTGTCTAAGCCATCCATCACCGGAAAGCCTCCACACCAGCGAGAATGCATCCTTTGTCGCGCGGAAACAGAGCGAGTAGCAGAGTCAGCCGACAGAAGAATCACGGCCACGAAGATCAAGTCATGCGTACCTGAACAAGCCTGTGCAGTTGGCCAATGACCGGTGTGAAGCGGGCAGGAGAGCAGTCCAGCTCAGGCACGAAGCGCTCGAGAGCAAGCACACACACCAGCTGCTCTGCATACCACCCCGGCGCAACGTAAACGAGTCTCAGTCGCGTCTTCAAGCTTGCGATCCCAACCAGCAGCAGCGACAGCTCGTAGTTTGCTGAGCGAGCGTTTTTCCGATCTGCCTCTAGCTTCGTCGATACCTGGAGAGAGTCCGGCGGGACACCGAACATGTTCTGAAATACACATGCGTCCTGGTAGTGTATCCTGATGAGGTCATCGAGACGCTGCGCCGTGGCTTCCAGCTGCTTTGATCCCTCCGACAACTCGGAGGCTGAAGTTGAGCTATCGTTTTGCTCTCCACTCGAGTGCTCAAGTGGCTCAATGAGCAGAGGCTCAGAGTAAGCTCCAAACGAGTCGACGCTGCATTTCGCGACGCGGACGCATCCCGCGAATGCGCTGGTCGCAATCGTGACGGATCGATCGTACCCATGATGCACAACCCTGAACATTCCGTCGATCACCGCTGTCTTTGTCCTGAGCGGAGCAGCACGGCACAAAGATGATCAGTGAACAAAGTAATTCACTCAGTTCAACAAGCCAGCAAGCGAGGACAGCACGTACTTGTCGAACCACCAAGTCTTGTCGTAGCGACTCCAGAACGACGCTGAGAACGACGCCATCTCCACAACGTAGTAGTAATGCGGAGCAGCGTCCGGATCGTCGATAGACTCGGCATCAGCGCAAGCCAGGTCTGTGACAGATGTGGTCGGCTCCAAATCCAGCTCAATATGAGAGCTCGTTCGGCGTCGGAGTGCTGGGGTGTTTGCTGCTTCTTGAATGTGCTCGTTATATTCGATCGGGATCAGTGCTGTACAACTGGTCTCATTCAGCAGCACAGTGTTTTTGCCAATGCTGTCAGGCAGCAAGAGCATCTTGCGGTTCTTGGAGTTTATCGTCTGCGTGAGTTTACGGACAGATATGCTAATCGGCACGCTGCAGAACGGGGATCGCTTGGTACTCGCTTGGATGTCTGAGGCAGTTTCGAGAATGACCGACATGTTTGATGCGAGAGCAGCGATCCCATGATCAGCTCTGTCCTGAGTGGATAGCTTAGCCCCAGAAAGTGGAGGTGGACACCAGTGATGCACGATCACCTTCGTCATCCCGAACTGCACGCAGACGACCTGCCCTTGCCGAGCACAGATGGGGAATCGATCAGCCTGCATTCGGCCTCCTGGCTTGAGTTCGACGCTGTCAGCTCGATCCTCCCAGTCCTTGACGGTGTCTGGTCGGTCTCGAATGAGCCAGAGCGAGATGTGTGTCTGTAGAGCTCGAGTCTTGAGAATCGTCGCAGAGATGGAACTTGAGCGGACAACTACAAGCAGGAGGTGCTCCAACGGTGCTTCCAGCTCCAGATTACCGGGTAGTTTCCTGGCCACAACAGCAAACCTTCCGAGGCGAGGAATACGAACAGAGGCGCAACCTGTCCACGAGGTCTCCATCGAGGTATCTGGACTCGTCCGGAGCGTGTCGACATCTCTGTACTTGCCCGTGTGTGGATCAATCTCCACCACAACTGGCCGATAAAATCGATCATCATCGGCGAGGCAGTGAGGGATACAGATCGTTGCGGGGCGTAGCAGATCCCCGATCGTGTGTGGCAGGATATCAACGACGCAGCTGACCAATTGGTCGCCAGACCGCAAGCGCATACCTGTGCTCACCGTCCCACCCTCGCTGCAACCAGACACGTTACAGATCGCAATGTCAACTCCCAGCGAGTTGGAGACGTCGATCCCATCGGCATCGTGGCACACGAAGAACCCGGGAGGCAGCAGAACCGCGGCGCCAATTACGGCATGACGCACGAAACCACCTGCCGCGGCTTTGACGTTGCGCCAGGCATCGTAACTACTGTGAAGCTGGCGTTTGTCCACGCGAAAGGCTCTCGTCGGGTCTGGTAGTACGCGGTCGTCCACCACCTGTACATCCATAGTGGTTGATAGTGTCCGGCCTTTTCGGTTGCGGATTTCGCATCGGTAAACACCTGCGTTGTGCGGCTGGACGCTCTGGGCGAGGTAGAACAGCGGCAATGTAGCTCCTTCGACGGGGGCATCGTTGCAGAACCACTGGTACGACAGCGGTTCGCCTTTGGCGATGATCGATACCTCCACGGACGACTCGATTGGCGCGCGTAGCACAGGTGGAAGGTCGTGCTGGATCAGTGGGGCGTCTGCAGTCACATCAATTGATATCAAAAGCAACAGCACTGGGCGAGCAGGAGAGTGAGCACGACCCTGGACGCGTACCGTTGTGACCCCATTTGTCGGCAAAGCAAGTCCAAAGCTCTCTGACCTCTTCAACCGCTTCGAGATCGTTCGGTTTGCCCGCAAGAGCGAGCCGTGATTGCGAGTACGGGAACTTTGGCACCCCAGCGAAGATGTCCACAAGATAGCGCTGACAGTACTGCATTTAAGACCACGACGGTGTCAGAAGTGTGCACGGTGGTCGTCGGCACAAGCGCTGGTATCGATCGTGTACCCTTCTCGCGCTCTGGAAGTGACGACCATCCAGTAGGTTGTCGACTGTCGCTATACACTGGAGTGCTGCTGCGACTGCCAGGCGGATAATGAATTCTTGCGAGCACTGCAACAGCACGGCGTGAGCGATAATGCTGAGGCCCTGTGCAGAAAGTTAACACCGTCACCGCGTTAGATTTGCAGAGTTTTGAAGTGTACTCGAGGTTGGAGGCTGCCCCCACCTCGCTGTCCTTCTCCAGAACCAGCGGTGTCGACTTGTCAGCCAGCCATTCCAGATGCTCGAGGCTCCAGCGCTGTCGGATCGCGTAGAACAACGCACTGCGGCGCTGGGGGGCGATAAACGCACTTGTTGTCATCGAAAGGAACGGAGTCTACGACGCGCAGACCTACACGACCCAACCTTGGCGTCGAGGCTCAGTGCCGCCGACGGGAAGCGCGAGGAGACGTATCCCAGCAGCCCAAACGCTTCTTTGCCCGACTCGTCCAGCGATACCGTGGCCAAGTGGAGCGGCAGCTCATCCTGAATCAGCGCAGCCCGCAGTTTAGATGCGTGGCGAGCGCGAGGCACGCCTGGATACGAGCAGTGACCTCGAACAAGGCGACGAGCAGCGCCTCCTCCTCGCTCGCCGGAGGCTGATACCGGTGCTTCCTCTGCAGCACCGCGGCCTGCCACGCGTGCAAAGCCGCAAACAGCCGGCCGCCGACCTTGGGACTGCGTAGGAGCGCCCGCCAGCAGTCTTCCTGATCCATGAGGCCGCCACCAATGTCCATGATGTGTTCGCGTCCTTTGGCGCTCCATCTGATAATAGAGTATCAGATCGGATTCCAACAATTCAATCCGAAAAAAAATGGCGGGAAGACATCGTAAACGCATGATGGCGACGCAGCAGGAGCCTGCTGCGTCTCCGCGCGAGGGGCGGTCGCCTCGAGAGACGAGGTGCGTGTGCTGCTCTTGTCCTCCTTGATGCCTGGGCGTCCGCGCGTCCCTGACCGAGGTCTGATTCCTCGCAGCGCCGCGGTGCGCGAGCTGTTTGCCGCCCTGTACGCGTCGCGCGTCGCCGACCGGGCGAGCGACAAGTCGGCGGCTGCAGCTGCTACGGAGCTCCAATCCACGCTGGTAAGCTGAGGTCGTTGGCCTGTGCGTCGTGTGCGGCGAGGAAGCGTTGACGAGCGGCGTTTGGGCTTGTCCAGGACCGTCTCGAGGCGCTCCAGCAGGAGTACGTGGATAAGCAGACGCAGCAGAACCTGCTGGACAAGCTGCTGCATGTGGAGAGTCTCCAGGAGCTGCAGCGCGCGGCGGGCGCGACCGCGCAGTCGCGGAAAGCGCACGTCCAAGCGCATCTCGAGCTCCAGAGCGCCGTCAAGGAGCGAGCCGCGGCGCTGCGGCGGCTGGAGCAGCTCGCCCAGCAAGTCGAGCAGCGTGGGTTCTCGATGCCATGCGCGGAGGGTATCATGCAGCTGGTCTGATGGAGCTGTGCTCTGGTGTGGACCCGCGGGAGCAGAGAAGGAGAAGGTGGCCGAGTACGAGAGCGGACGGCCCGTGTACGAGAGTGAGCTGGCGCGCCTGACGGACGAATGGAAGCAGCTCCAGAAGAAGAACGCGCAGCGCAAGGCCACGCTGCAGATGTCTACGGGCATCATGATCAACGACGAGGAAGACTGCAGCCGCGTGTTGGATCAGCAGACGCAGAACATCCAAGAGCTGCGCCAGAAGCAGAAAGTGCTCGAGGTGCCCGCGTCTTGAGCACCACACGATCTACTGTTGGAGGCACTGCAGCTGACCCGCTACTCTGTCTTCGGCTCGTGCCGTGTTGGCAGGATAAAGGCATCGATATCACGACCAGGGTCAAGCAGACGACCGAGAGGATCCACAAGCTCGCCAAGCAGGTTGGATCGCTGCCCCGCTGCTTGGATGTGGTGGTGATGAATGAGGAGTGACACGTCCGACCTCTGCTGCAGAACGATGCGCGCAGCAAGGATGTCGAGGTGAAGAAGCGCGAGCAGGAGTTCCTGACGCTGCAGCACATGAAAGAGTGGTGCGTGCCCGCCGCTACAGAGAGTGAATGGACCGCCAGCGCGGACTGATCATGCTATCATTTGTTCAGGTACGAGCACATGCGCGACATCCAAGCCTCGCTGACCGGCATCAAGATCGTGCGCGTGGACGGCGGCGTGCTGGAGGTGCTCGTGTTGCAGCAGCACTCGCTGCGCCTGCACTTTGAGCGCGACTCGATGGCGCTGGAGCGCGTCGAGGTAAGGTGCCGCCTCGCGCGGAGGAAGGTCAGCGCGACACTAATGCCTGGTGCTCGTGGCGGACAGTTCGACGACGCGGCCGTCCCGACGGACGACCTGGTGGAGGTCGCGCTACGCGACAACAACGTGCAGCAGCTGCTCAGCGGATACAAGCAGCGCCTGCTGGGCCTGCGCACGCCGTGACGTTGCTGCGGCTCGGGCGATGTGTTGATTCCTCTCCGCTGTGGTCGGTAGTCAATTACTTTACTGTTGCGACTGGGTCTGAGCTCGCGGAGCTGTCCTCTACGCTGCGCTGTGCTGTGTTCGACCAGCGGCAACCACGTCAACCAGGTGCTGTAACTAGTGTGCTGCTAGTGGCTGCTGACACCCGCGGTTGCGAGGATGCGTGCGATCTCGGGAGCTGGCACGCGCGCGTCCTCCATCCTCCTTCGGGCCACGGCGCGCTCCGTGGCGAGCCGCAGCCGCGCGGTCTCGAGCTCAAGCCGCAGCTTCTCCCGCTCGAGCCCCGCGCGTTCCTCATCCCACTCGAACTGTTTGCGCTTGCGCTCGCGCTCCTCGCGCGCCGCCTCGGCAAAGGCACGCTTACTCTCCTCCAAGCTGGACACGAGCGTTGGGTTGCCCCATGTGGGGAACAGTCCGGGTGCAGCCATCGGGATGGAGCCCATGGGCATGGACAGCGACGACAGGTCGGGGACCGGGAATGACCCCAGTGGCAGCGGCGTGGCGGGACTGGCAGCAGCAGGCGCGCCGACCACGCTCGGCGGCTGCGTTGGCGAGATGTCGACGTCTCTCTTGGGCGTCGCAGCTGCAGCGGAGTGGCCAGTGCCGTTGGTGGCATCAGCAGCTCGGCCGCCGCCGTCCCGCTTAGCTGTCACGCCGGCTTCCGCTCTGCTGGCAGTCTGCTGCTCGCTTGCGTCACGCTCTTTCCTCTTCCTGGGCGCGTACGGCCGCTTCGCGCGCACCACGGCGGCGTCGTCGCCGGCCTGCCGCATGATGGGGTCCAGCACGTGGAAGTAGCGGCACAGACGCAGCACGGTCGCCTCGATGGCGCTGCGGCTGGCCGCCGCGTCCACGCTAGTGTCCGCGTCAGTGGCAGAGGTGGCTGCGGCAGCCGCGCTGTCGGCGAGCGCCTCGTCGTCCGAGCTCTGGCGCAGCGAGTCGGACGTGTAGCCGTGCTTGGCCATCCAGGCGCGCGCGACCTCGTAGGAGCGCTCGAGCTCGCTGATTTGCGTGCGGATGTTGGCGTTCTCGCGGTGCAGGATGCCGTGCAGCTTCATCTCGGCCTTGATCTCCGAGCACAGCGCCTCGCGCGTCTCGCCGAACTGTGACTTGCCGCTGCGCCAGCGCGCGTAGTTGCCGGGGGCGGTCAGCCACTCGAGCAGCACGGCGATCGACGTCTTCCCGCCGCGCGTCGCGCTGTCGCTGTCCCACAGGATGCGCTGCTTCTTGGCGCCGCCGCTGCCCGACGGCCGGCGGGCCCCGGCGCTCGTGGAGGCCGTCGGCGCGTCGCCGCTGCCATTGCTGCTCATGGTGCCGTTGCGGCGCTATTGCGAATTTAGCTTGGCCCCGTTGGATTCGCAAGCTCAAAGACTGGAGACCAGGTGAAGCGATCGGATTGGTCCAAAACGTTTCACGTGGTTTATAGGATGGCACCTGCTAGAATCGATGCATTCAAACGATCCAAGACACACCGTATCCGGTCCTGCAGGTGATTTGATTATAAGATTAGAGGGCCAGTGCACACCACACATATGGGGAGATTCTCCCCCCGCGTCTCCAAGAAGACTCAAAGTTTGTATTTCTCGCGGGTTTATCGCCGCCTCAGCCCGCGCGTTCCCGCCGCCGCACCCGTTCCTGCCGCCGCTCCGGAGCCGCGAGCCGCGCCGCCGACTGCATCTGCGTCTTCCCGACGCCGCCCGCTCTCGATCCGTGTGCTCCGCGCCTCGATCCGGCGCCTGGAAGTGGTTGGACACCCGGTTCTTCCTCGCGCTACCGACTGCCTGACGGACCGACAGAGCGACGGAGCGAGCCGCCATGCCGCCCAAGCGCGAGTCGCAGCGGCGCAACCTGACGTACCAGGAGAAGCTGACGATCATCCGCAAGAAGGAGGAGGAGCCGTCGTGGACGCAGGAGAACCTGGCCATGTGGGCGCGCGAGCAGTTCAAGCTGGCCACCAAGCCGACGCAGGCGACCATCTCCAACATCCTACGCGCCAAGCAGCGCCTGCAGAGCATGAACGTGCCGCCCGACTTCCGCTCGGCGCGGCCCGTCAAGAACCCCGAGCTGGACGCGCTCATGATCCAGTGGGTGGCCACGATGCTGGCCAACAACTCGCCGCTCACGCGCGAGGCCATCCAGCAGAAGGCGGCGCAGCTCGCGCAGGAGCTGCAGCTCGCCAACGCCATGACCTTCTCCAAGGGCTGGGTCAGCAGCTTCATGAAGCGCCACCAGCTGCACTTCCACCGCAAGCACGGGCTCACGGCCGGAACCGACGCCGACCTCGAGGTCGTGCGCCAGAACATGCTCTCGTCGGCGCAGGCGTCGGCCGCGCTCATGGCGCAAGCGGCGGGCGTCTCGGCCGCGGGGGCGTCGGTCTCGGACATGATGAACGGCATCCCGACGGGTAACGGCAGCGCGCTGGACGGCTCGAGCGCTGCCGGCGCGGCGGAGGACCAGAGCCGGCGGGCGCCGCGGCTGTCGACCAAGCGCAAGCGCATGACAGTGTGGGAGGGGGAGCACCTGACGCCCGAGACGCGCGTGGCGCTCGGCGTGCTGCTCGAATGGGTGACGGTCCCCGGGAACTACGCGCGCTGGCGCATGCGCAAGTCGACCAAGGACAAAGCGCCGCTGTGCGAGGAGATTAATCTGTTGCTGCGCACGCGCGGGCTGCGGGACATGACGACGACCGAGATCCGCGTGCACCTCGTGACGTTCGTCAAGTCGTTCAAGGCGGCCACGAGCTGGCTCACGGAGACGGGTCTGCGCGACGCATTCGAGATGGAGAAGGCCACGGGCGGCTATGACGTCAAGTCGCACGTGCTGCAGCTGTGTCAGCACTACGACGCGCTTGCACCCGTCCTCACGGCCTTCCTGGACGACGTGGACGAGGATGAGGAGATGGGGCTGGCCGACGAAGGCGACCTGCTCAACATGGCCGCAGCGGCCGCGGCGGCGTCGGTCGGTGGTGTCAACGCGTCAGTCGGCGACGACGCAAGCGCGGCGGCCGCTGCTCCGGTCCCGGTCACCGACAAGACGGCGCTCGTGGCCGCCGCCATGGCCGCGGCGCAGCAGCAGGCGCTGGCCAAGATGCCTCGGGTCGCGGCGGTCGAGACGGACGGCGGGCTCAAGCCTCCGACGCAGCCGCAGCAGCCGCAGCAGTCGCCGCAGGCGCCCGACCGGCCGGCGGATAAGCAGCAGCAGCAGTTGCTGTTCGACCTCGAGTGCGAGAAGCTCAAGTGCGATATCGAGGCCAAGCACGTGCAGCTCATGCTCGAGAAGACGCTGGCGCGCAAGAAGCTGCTGGACGCGGGCATTCCCACGTCCGAGGTCGACAAGATCTTCCCGCTGTGACCGGTCGCATCGGCAGCCACGCGCTCGACGCCGGGCAGTCTCGACGGCGCCGCGCATATTCGCCTTATTCGCATGTTGACGCTGCCAACATGCGATTTTATATTCTTTTTGTTCTTGTTTGGGCAATCTCATTTTGGTTTTCACCTTCTTTTTTATTTTTTTTACAATTTTCTGAAGTTGGACAATCCTCGAAGTTTGAGCATGTCTCGCGAAGGTCGCTCGAGTGGGGTGCCGCCCGTTGACTGTGAATCAAAGAGCGCAGCAATGGCCACTCCACAAGCAATAACAAACCTGAAGCAAGAAGCGGGCAGAGATGCCTCCGCGGCGCGGCTTCAAGCAGCGGCCCACGGGCTCGTCGGCGGCGCTGGAGCAGGCGCTGGCCTCGGCCTCGCAGGCCGTGTCTCCTGGTGGCGGTAGCGGCGGCGTAGCTGGCAAGAAGAAGGCGGGGCGGCGGCACAATGTGTGGGAGTCGGACGCGGCGCGGCCCGGCGGCAAGACGTCCATGCAGGTGGTGCTCGCGTGGCTGACGGCCGAGGGCAACTACGCGCGCTGGGCGAGCCGCTCGTCCTCTGCGATGGAGGGTCAGAGGGTGGAGGGGCAGAGGAAAGGAGGCGGCGGGAAGCGCGGGCAGACGCGCGCCAACCTGATCCGCGAGATCCTGGCGGCGTGCGAGGCCGAGGGCATCCAGCGGACCATGCAGGACGTACGCAACCGCATCGCGGTCATTGAGAAGCAGTACGCCACGGCGCGCAAGTGGCTGCGCGACACGGGCTTCTTGTTGGCCTTCGAGCGCGGCGTGGCCGACAAGGACGTGGAGCGCAGCGTGCTGCGCCTGTGCAAGTACTACCGCGAGCTGGCGCCGCGCTTCCAGGAGGTCGAGGCCGGTCGGCCCGCCGTAACCATCAACCTGGACAACTCGACGGATGACAACGAGGACGCCGTAGCGTCGCGCGTCCGCGAGAGTAGCGGCGGTGTCAGCCCAGCCATCGACAGTGATGGCGGCATGGACGGCGGGCTCCAGCATGCGGAGGAAGAGGGAGAGCACGGAGAGCAGGAGGTCTTGGTCGAGGAGTCGGAAGGTGGAGAGGACGAGGACGAGGAGGCGGTAGTGGAGCAGGAGGAGATCGCGGCGGCGTCGGATGCGTCGTCGACGTCTCATGCGGGGGACGACCGCGAGGAGGAGGAGGAGGAGGAAGTCGCCAGCAGCTCGACGAGCAACCGCGCCGACAACGAAGAAGAGGAGGAGGAAGAGGAGGAAGAACCCGCACAGGAGGCGAGCCCCTTCGAGCACGCAGAGGAGAGCGAGGAGGAGGAGGCGGAGGAGCACCCGACCCGGAGGGAAGCGTCCAAGCGCGGCGTCTCGGCGCAGACGCCCACTCCCAAGCGTCGACGACTGGCGCTGCTGCCGCGCAGTGACTCGGACGACGACGACGTGTCGGTTGTGAACGATACGAAGGACAAGGCGGACCACCGCGCGGTGCTGCTTGCGGCGGCCGAGGAGCAGCGCGAGCAGCGGCGCGAGCTATTCGAGCTGGAGCGCGCCAAGCTGCAGCGCGAACTCGAGCTCAAGGAGATCCAAGTGGCGTACGAGAAGACGCTGGCGCGCAAGAAGCTGCAGGACGCCGGCGTGGCGCTCGACGACATCGACCGCGTGCTGCCCCTGTAGCTCGAGGAACAACACGGGAGTTACGTAGTGACGCTGCCATTGGGTACCTGCATTCGCTTACCCTGGACTTGCCCGCCATTTCTGCTGCATCATATCGTTGCGCTTGTCTTCTTCACAGCACGTGCGGCTTGCGTGTGGGGGCGGCGCTGCGCGAAGACAGCGCCTTGGGGATGGCGGCCGTCGTGGTGGCTGTCATGGCGGCCGTGGCATCGATCGTGTCGACGTGCGAGCTGTTCGACACGATCACGAGCAGCGTGCCGGCGACCACGAGCAGCGAGCCGATGACCGTCAGCACGCCGGGCAGCGCGTCGACGCCCGCGGCCACGCCCATGAGGTTGGCGATCGTCGGCTCGACGAGCATCACGACCGATACAACGATCGGGTCGAAGTACTTCATGACCGCCACGTAGCCGAGTGTGCCGATGAGCGTGCAGACGATGACGACGTACGTCTCGGAGAGGAAGCGCGACGCGTCCAGCCAGCCGAAGAGGCCGATGGCCGGATCCCGTGAGAACTCAAAGTCCGTCCCGAGCAACGAGAAGACGGGGAAGTGCAGCAGCACCGACACGAAGAAGATGCCGCACATGAGCACCGTCACGTCCACTTCGGCGCGCAGCTTCTTGGCCGAGACCAAGTACAACGCGCCGCCGACAGCACCCAAGAGCGCGACGAGGTCGCCGGCAAGCGAAACGCCCACGACGTCCGACGCGGTCGGCACGGACGAGTGGTCCAGCGTGGTGATGGCGCCCCCAATGATGCCCACGCCCGTCCCGATGCCCTCGAACTGCGACACATACTTGCCGAGCGTGAGCCGCGCGAGCACCATCAGCAGCGAGTGGCAGTTGTTAAAGATGTACGCGTGGTCGATCGACGTGTGGCTCAACGCCCAGAGGAACGTCATGAGGAACAGCGCGTTCGACAGGCAGCACGTGAGGAACCAGAACATGTTGCGCGTCGAGAACAGTGCCGGCGGGAGTCCCTGGTCGTGCACCGACCACACCGACAGCGGGAGGAACAGCAGGAAAGACGCCGACGACCGCCAGAAGAGCTTCAGGAACGGGTCCACCCCGCGTTGCAGGTCGAGCGCAGCGCCCATCGACGAGATCGTGAGCAGCGAGGCCAGGAGCAGCACGTAACCGACCACAGGGACCTGGTGCTTGACCAACAGCTGCAGCTCGAGCGCGCCGTCCTTCATCTCGAGCGTCTCCACCGCCACGTCTTTGACAGACGTGGGCAGCGATGACAGCCGCCGGAGCAGGTTCGGCCGCTTGTACATGGAGTCCGAGTCAGGCACTGCCAGTACGAACTGCTGGTGATTCGACTCGGCGTCCTTGGCCCCAGGCAGGTTACTGGACGCGCGACGCCGACTCGGCGTCATTGGAGGCGGCAGCTCGATCAGGTAAGCATTTCGCTCGGCCGTAAGCGGGGTGACAGACCCTCCATGAGTCTCAGCGACCGCCTCGAGCGGGATGGAAACCACGAACGAGTCCTCGACCTGTTCGAGGAACGAGCTGCGTCTTCGGCGCACCTTGAGTTTCGGGCTCGTCGCCGAGGACGCTCCCCGTGCGCCGCTGTGAGGCGACGTCGACGACGGAGATGAATTCGAGACATTCAGCAGCGGAGTTGCCTCTGTTGCGGGCGTCACGTCGATGGAAACCCGTCGGTTGTCCTCGTCCTCGTCCGTCTCGACCTGCTCGAGGTGGTTCACGCCCACGACAAACCCCTCGAACACCTCGGCGGACTTCATGTGCGAGTCGACGGCTCGTAGAGTGGAGTCGTCGTCGGCCGCGGAGACTGCGAGGAACACGTTCTGACTATGCCGCTGCTCCGGAATGGGATCTTTGGCGACAAACACCGGCCACGGAGACAGCGACGCGATGCTGTTCGCCGCCAGGATCGCGTCGTACTGCTGTTGCGTCTCGATGCTGAGCCACACGTCGCCCGCAGTGTCCATGTACTTGAGTCCGTAGGACGGACGCAGTACGTTGAGCGCCTCGGCAAGCGAGAACTTGGGCTTCTCGTACGCGAGCATCTCGAGCGCCGCGAAGATGCGGCCAGTCGTGAGGAACAGGCCGGCGTCGATCGCGTCAAAGTTCTTGAGCCCGCGACCGATCCGCTTGATGGAGTGGTTGTCGCCGAGCGCGACCTTGCCCGCCGTGGCCGGCAAGCCCTTGAGCTTGTCCTTGTCCGAGTCGATGAGCACGCAGGCGACGCAGTCCTGCAGGTCGAAGGCCGCGAGGCGGCAGATGATCGACTTGTCGAAGATGTGGTCGGCCGTGTGGATGAGGAACGGGCGAGAGAACATCTCGCGCGCCGACAGCAGCGTGCGCGCGTGGCCGTACGGCGTCTCCTCGCCCAGGTTGAGGAACTCGATCTGCATCTTGGGGTACAGGAACGAGTCCTTGACGTGCTCCATGATCTCGTGGCCAAAGTACGAGATGATGATCACCACTCGCTCCATGCCGGCCACGAACAGCTGCGCCAGGATGTGCTCTAGCAGCGTGTACTCGCCCAGCTTGATGAGGCACTTGGGCGTGTCCGAGTTCTCGAGGCACATGGTGCTCGACGCCGCCGTGATCAACACCTCCTTGACCGCCGTGGCCGAGCCGTCCACCGATCCGTAGCCGCTTCCTGCCACCGCAGCCGCCGTGTCGTCAGCGGCGGCTGGCGGCTTGCCCACGGCCTCGAACGGCACCTCCTGCCCGCGGCCGACCACCACACCCTGCATGTCGACGGCGTCGTCCGACTGCATGCCCTTGACCAGCTCCAGCTCGGGGATGCGCGCCAGCAAGCTCAGCTTCTTCAGGTCCAGCGCGTACACGCTGGACGGCACCTCCGTGTCGATCACGAGCTTCTCGCGCCGCCCCATGCTCGCCCGATCTTCTCACCGATCCGTTTCGGCGTGTAGCGCAGCGTGCAGAGGCTTGTAGCAGGGGCACCGACGGGACGCCGACGCACTCGGGAATGAGGTGCGGCGAGTTCGCGAGTGGTCGGTCGGAAGGTATCCGAATCCGAATAAGTGCGGCTGGCATTTTCCAAACCTGTGAGATTTGATGGTCGAGCGACAAGGAGCGAACGTTTCCCAGTCCTGTCAAGTACGGGGCTCGAGAGGTCGCTTCCAACAGGTTTTCTATCGGACCTGTCCAACGCATAGTATCTCCGTAGATCGTCCAAAACCTGCCAGATGTAGTGGAATGGCCATCGGCTGAAGGGTCAACCACGCAGGCTCGACATCCGCACGGAGCAGAAACGCAACTAAAGTAATGATTTAAAACAGACTATCATACTTTCCGAGGGCATGATTGGCTACTAATCAAACTACCCCTCGTCCTTATTGGCTAAAACAAAAAGAGAGTCGACGCCGCTTTAAATTAGTACTTTTACCCTCTTTTCAAGCGCGGTGATTGGCCGAGCGGCCATCGTCCGATTTTAAATCAGTATCCCCTCTTTTTGAGCGTTTTCATTGGACTAAATTGTAACCACCTAAATCAGTGCGCTGTATTTGAAATCAGTACTTTTGCCAAACAACCTCAATGTAGCCACATTGTAGCCAATCATGACGAGGATTCAGAATGGACCTGCAATCGCTTATATGTCTTTTAAACCGATCTGCGCGTTGAAATCGGATGCGATTTTTCAAAAGAAGGAATGGTATCCTCAGAGAAACCGATCCCAATTCAAAATTGAATCGAGAGAAAAGCTAAAAATGGGATGTCTCATAATGATTGCCTTATTTTCGCATCTATTCACTGAAGCGCGCCCATTTTTACCGGTCCACGGCAAAACTGGAATTGCACTGTTCAAAGGAAACCAGCTCAGTTTGAGTTTCATTATGCTGCAGTTTCTGCGTGGACGAAAACAAGACTTCATTGCGCGAAATGCTCGTGGGCATCGGATAGCTCGTCACTGCTCGACGCGCTTCATGTAGGAGCCCGCGGCGTGGTACATGTACGTGACGCCGAGCCAGCCGAGGCTGCAGCCAGCCGACGCGAGCTCCACGCCCGTCGAGACGAAGCCGTGGGCGGACGCGTACTCGTACCACGAGCGGAAGCAGTCGCGCGCCACCACGGACAACTGCCGCGCGCTGATCTTGAGCAGGAGGAACCACAGCTTGGACATCTGGGCCAGCGCAGAGGATGCATGAGGCGCCGATAGAGTACAGAAGCAACAGCAGCAGCAAAACCTACTTGG
Organism: Phytopythium delawarense; assembly: GCA_023338175.1. Lineage (NCBI taxonomy): Eukaryota > Oomycota > Peronosporomycetes > Pythiales > Pythiaceae > Phytopythium > Phytopythium delawarense. The sequence continues at coordinate 19,319 of JAADYF010000055.1, forward strand.
ACAAAGTTGGCGCCAAGCTCGAGCGCCACGCTCGTGTGCTCCGGGTAGTACTTCTCGACCACCAGTCCGGTTCCGATGATGCTGGCGACCGGGATCTGGCGGGACACAGCATGCGTTAGTCTCTACCTGCAATCAGGCGTGGGAGTCCGCATGTTGACGCACTGCCAGCCCGATGAACGGCAGTCCGGCCGCGGTGAGCGCGCCTGCCAGGTACGGGTGCTCGGACGCTCCTTCGCGCGCCTTGGACAAGAGTTCTTCGACTCGCTTGTGCAGAAGTGCTTCTCTTGGCGGTCTGGACTGGTCGTCCTCTTCTTCCTCCTCCTCGGCATCCCCTTCGTCGTCGGTAGGCAGTTCCTCGATAGTGATGCGGTTCCCACGCGTGGTGCGCCGCGTCTTGCGCTTCTCCTCCTTGCTCAGCGACAGGAACAGCGTCCGGCCGGCCTCCAGCAGCTTCTGCGCCAGCCCAAGCGATAGCTGCGCCGCCAGATCCAGCTCGTCCTTCGTGATGGTGGTGAGCGCGTGGTCCATCGTTCCACATATGTTGTCCGCGAGCGCCATCATGTTGCGGACGCTGTCCTCGTCCGACATAGTGGCGAGTTCTCCACCCGGCGGCATGGACACGGTCAACGCGACCGTCGGCTCGCCGTCCTCGTCCTCCGCCGCTTCCGCCTCGATCATGGCGCCCGCGGACGCATGCAGCATCTGCATGAATGTCTTGTCCGCGCTGCGGATGCTCGCGCTCAGCTCGCGCACCTTGTCCGGGTCGTCCAGGATCTCGGCGGCGCTCGCGCGCACGTCGCGCAGCGTGCTCTGCGTCGTCTTGACGGCCTCCGCGAGCTTGGTGGCCACGTCTTCCACGCTCAGCTCGGCCACCGCGGCGCTCGCATCCTCGCAGGTCTGCGCAAAAAATTTGAACATGGTGGCGTTCGCCTCCCCCGACGGCACTGACGCGCGCATACACGTCATTCACGAGGATGAGAGACGGCAACACAAACCTCAGAGTAGCTCGCGTTCTACGGCGCCATACGAGCCCGGGAAGGACGCAAACCCGCGAGCGAGGGCGGCAGCTTACTGTCGGTCATCTGCAGGTTCCCTGGAGCGGCCACGCACTGCTGCAGCAGCAGCTCCATGGCCTGCGTCTGCGCCTTCTCCAGCTCGGTGTCCATCGTGCCTGGAGCTGTTCAATTCACGAGTGCGAAGGGCTCTGCATTCTCAGACGAAAAGCGATATTTCCGCCAATCCAATCGATTTCGCGGTATTTGAAGCGGTTTTATTGGCCAATCAAATTGAGAGTCAACATGCAGTGTGACGGCGAGGCGTCCGGTGGTTGATTGGCATCTTCATGCAAAGCGACTTAGCCTGAACGAAAGCTACCGATGGCTTGCACCGTGTGCGCTTGACTTCTCACGCACGCAAACATGAAGGCTCTCCTACAGATGCACCGGTCCACGCAGCAGGGGCACCAGATGAAGGACAGTTCGACACAGCGCTCGCCTCTTGGTCAAGCACGACTTGTACTTGTCCTCGCGACGCTCGGCATTCATTGTCGGCCGTGCTCATCCAGCATGCTGAGTAGGTCGGTTGTCACGCGTCGAGTGATGAACGAAGCGCAGTCGTGCAGCACCGTGCAAACACTGGTTGTCTGCGGGCTCGTCGTGGCGCTCGCTCTCAAGGGCAAGCTTGTGGTTCTCCCTCTCCCCCCCCCCGCCTTCAAGTACCTGTCCCTATTCTTGGTGCGGTAGCCAACGATGTGAAGATGGTTTGGTTGCTAGCTACACAGTGACGAGCAAGGCAAGAAGCTCGGCATTCAGGACGGGCTCAGTCCGGAGATGGCCAAGAGATCACTGTTGTTGCTCGAGTGCGAGACGGCGCAGAGTCGCATCCACGATCGACGAGCCAACGCCGATCTCTCATACGGCTACCTCAATGCGACTGCTATTTAGGCACTGTGATCCACGCGAAGGCGGTGACAGTGCAATTCGTTCGCCACACACACGCGCTGCACTCGGGTAAGGTCTGCGACGAGCAGGAACGCTTGCTACGGCGTGTGCCGGCACCTGGTGCCGACGGCGCGAACCACACGGATGCATTGTTGCTCCAACCCAAGCGCTACACGTCCAACCACTCGATCTTTGAGCTCCTGCTGCTGCTACAGAGACAACAAACGACTTTGAATCGCCCGACTCTCGGGAGGGCAACGGGGCCAAGTCATGGGCTTCGCGTGAATTTGACGAGCAGAACGGTCAGGATTGTGTTACGATGGCGGACAAGATACTCAGTATCTTCATGCATGGGCTGCTATGCTGCTTGCAGCCACCCCAGCGGCCTCCGTCCGCCGCCATCCGTCTCATTCATTTCTTCCTCTTACTTTACTTGATACCTTCCTCCTTCTTCGTCTCCGTCTCAATCCTCCGTCTCACTTGCCCGCCTTGGCGTCGATGGCCGCGCCAAGGACAGCGACAAGCTGCTGCTTGGACGCCACGGCCGGCAGCTCGAGCGTATTGAAGCACGCATGGCTACGGACGCCCTCGTCAGTGCCGCTCGTCACCTTGAGCGTGAACGGACATGGCCGCCCGTCGTAGCTGGAGAGGCCGCGGAAGCCGACCAGCGGTACGCGGGCGCTCCCCGTGCTGAAGCGCAGCAGACCCCGCCGCCGGTCGTTAGACATGGCACCCACAGCCTCCCAGAACCAGGACACGACCTGCTGGTCGCCCTCGCAATGCGCGTGCTGCCGCCACTCGTCCACGTCAATGTCGTCGGCGCCGCAGAGCAGGTAGTCCAGCTCCTGGTAGTCGAACAGCAGCAGGTGCTCCTGCGGCACGGCCTCGTAGAAGCCCTTGAGTAGCACGCACACTTGCGTCGACACGCTCTCGAACAGCACGTGGCGGAACACGCGGTCGATGTACTCGTACTTGTTGTCGTCGTTCACCTGGATCTTGCGACCCGCAGGGATCAGCTCGATGGTCGCGACCTCGCCGCCTGGCGCGCGCTCGTTGACCGTGAAGTCGAGCTCAAGCTCCTGCACGTCCTCGTGGTCGAGCAGCCACAGCAAGTTGCGGTACTTCTCCTCGTCCAAGTACTCGAGGTCGCTGAAGCTGATGGGCGTGCCCAGCATCATCTTGAGCAGCGGCACGGCCAGGTGAAAGTCCAACAGCTCGCCGTTCAGCAGCATGTGGCCCATGAGGCGGCCCGCCGCGTAGTAGTACAGCAAGTGGTCGTCGCCCAGCACGCTCTCGACCGTCGGGTTGATGAAGTATGCGCGGTCGGCGCTGTTGGTGCATCTGAACAGTCCGACCAGCGGGTCGGCGAGCATCCCGCTGAGCCGAGCGAGCCACTCGCGGTGCGCGGCAGACTCGCCAGCCTCCTGGTTCAGGAAGGTGACTGGGATGCGTGACGACTGAATCGCGTACTCGTCGGCGCAGTTGATGAGCTCCAGCGACTGCTCCAGCAAGTAGTCACGGCGGATCGGTGAGCACCGCGATGGCTGTCGGAGCGTCTGGAAGCTCTGGTGCGACTCGCGCAGACGCGCCGCCTGCTGCGTGAAGTGCTCGTACTTGATCGGGAAGACCTTGGCCGCGAGCTCCATGCACTGCTTGAACAGGTTCTCGCGGCTAATGCTCGAGGCCAGCGAAAACGTGTTCCCATTGGACCCAAACACGTCATGCGGCAGCTTCATCGGGTCGGCGCTCATGGCGTCCAGCAGCTCGAGCCGGACGTTGGACATTTGGTAGCCCAGCGCCGCGCTGAACGCCGCGTTCGCCGTCTGCGTGCGCGGGCTCGTGATCTCCTTGGCGTCGCTCGTCACCGGCTCGGGCTCGCGCAGCGGCTGCAGGGACCGCACCATGTCGAACTTGAGCACATACCCGTCGGAGCGGTCGTCGTTGCCCGCGATGCGGTGTCGGCGCCAGAAGCGGCGCCCGTGCGCGTCCACGTGGCGACTCCACTCCTTGCGCTTCCTATGACGAAGCCACACAGGGTACCCATCAGTATGATCCTCCACGAGACGGAACACGTCCGTAGCGACGGCGCCGCACCTCGTGCGGAGGTTGTCCGTGGCCGCGATGACCACGGGACAGTCGCTTGCTGCCGGTTCCGAGGCCTCGGGTCCGCCGAGCCGCCGCCCGCCGCAGATGACGCACCGCTTGGCGGACGCGAGGTTCTCAAAGCCACACGCGCCGCACGTCGCCGCCTCCGTCTTGCGGGCCTCGCCACTCCTCGTGCCTTCGTCTCTGTGAGTTGTCCGGCGTCATAGACACGAGTGACCGCTTGATCAGCACCACCAGTCGTCGCCAGCACCGCACGCTGGCCACGTACGCCGAGTCGGCCACCACGGGCGTCACCGCCTTGTGCGCGCTCCATGGCGCTGCCAAGCGCACGTCCGCCCACTCCCGCGCGTGCCGCACGAGCACCAGCGTGGCCGCGATCAGCACGACGCACCAGGCGCCGGCGCCGCCCGCCGCGGCCACCGCCAGTTCGCTCGCCACCTCCCGCATACAGAATCCGAGTGACTGGTCGTCTGATAGTCGCGCTCCGATGGATTGGCCGCCCGCCTTGCTTGATCGCTTGGGCTCTGCGCGGCGCGATGGGGAAATGCCGCGCGCCATGGAGGTGGCGGGTTCGCCAGCAGAGTGTTGGATGTGGATCGGACCTATCCGAGTGTGGGCGGGGCATACTGGAGACAAGTCATCGCGCGGTGCAAAGGGGAGCAGGACGCTGGAGACGGGACCAGAGACCTTGAAACCTGTGGAACAAGATATTTGAGAGAATACCGATGGTGCCGCCTGCCAGCTTCAACGCGGTCGTGACCGTGACTAAGAACCGTGAGATATGATAAAGTTGGCGAAACGTGCGATACGTTAGGAGGATTCTTTTTTCTTCCTCCTTTCTCGCTGACGTTTTTCACCGCGACTCCTCTGTTGCAACTTGCAACCGGCGCAAAGGTGGCTTGGCCACTCATCGTGGTGACCAGGCGCAGCAGTGCGGCAACTCCAAAAGTTGGGACCACCACCATGGCGCAAGCGGACGCATAATCCGCATTCACTCGCCGCAGCAGTTGCTGTCTCCATACAAAAGCAAAGTGACTCGCCCCTGCATGGCATCGTAATCGACCGACCACACAATCGTGACTTTCCAGCAACCGAACGCTTGCGCACGCCACTGCGAAATTTCACTGCGCCAATGGGCGTCACTTGCAGTTTGTATCCATCTGGCCAGTCGGCGTCATCCACAGCCGAGTGGTTGCTTGGTTGCGTCTTTTCACCGCGAGTGTATCCAATCTTTGCAAGATACACTCGACTGAAGTCAGTGAACCGGATCGCATGGAAACTGCACCAGGCATCGGCATTCCCTCTCTCCGTCAATAAAAAATTAGACACGCGCGCGCCAACCGACCTATGACGTGGTGAATCCGTAGAGCTCCGTGTCGAGCGTGGCATACAGCATGTCCTTGAGCTGCGCACGCGTCGTGCCGAGCGGCAGGTCCAGACGATTGAAGCACGCGTAGCTGCGCACGCACGGGTGCGCGGTCTTGGGCATGCCCTTAAGTGAGAACTGGCACACGCGGCCGTCGTAGCTCGTGAGGCCCTTGAAGCCCACGAGCGGCACGCGCGAGCAGCCCGTCGCGAACTGAAGCAGGCGCCGCCGGTACGCGTTGGGCATCTCGCGCACGATCTCCCAGAACCACACGAGCGTCGGCGTGTGCAGGATGGTCGGGGACGTCATCGAGTGCTGCTCCCAGTCGCCCACGTCGATCTCGGGCGACCCGCACAGCATGTACTCGAGCTCCTCGGCGTCGAAGACCATGAGCAGCTCCTGCGGGATCACCTCGTAGATGCCGCGCAGAAACACGTACAGCTGACACGACACGCTCGTGAGCAAGTGGTACTCGACTTGGCTCTGCACGTACTCGAGCTTGTTCGCGTCCGTCACGGCGACGTCACGACCACCCGGGATCAAGTCGACGACGACGGTCATGTCACCGCGCTTCTCCGTGACGCTGAAGTCCAGCTCTAGCGCCTCCACGCCGCCGTTCTCGAGCAGCCACGTCATGCTCTTGAAGAGCTCGGGGTCGAAGCTTTCGAGGTCGTCGAACGTCACGGGGATCCCGAGAATGAGCTTCAGCAGCGGCGCGCACAAGTGGAAGTTGAGCACCGTGCCTTCCAGCAGCGCACGACCAATCAGCCTCCCCGTCGCGTAGTAGTAGATCAAGTGGTCGTCGCCGTTGTCCTGGCGAGAGCTCGGGTTCAAGTAGAACGCCTGCTCCTCCTCGTTGGTGCATTTGAAGAGTCCCGCGGTCGGGTCGAGCAGCAGGTCGTTCAGCATCATGAACCACTCGCGCTGCAGCCCGCCCGCGTCGACGCCGTTCTCTTCCAGGAAGTTGATCCGCAGCACGGAGCGGATGTACTTCTCCTCGATGCAGCCCAAGTGCTCGATCGACTCCTCCAGGACGTAGTCGCGATGCACCGACAGCTTCAGGAATTCGACCTCGGCGGGGACTAGCAGCGCCGCAGAGTTGACGACAAAGTGCGCGTATTTTGTGGGGAAGTCCTTGGAGGCCAAGTGCACGACTTCCCTGCGCCGGTCGACCGACTCGAGCGCCTCGCCCGTCGACCGCGCAGCCGCGTCGACCTCGGAAGCAGCGACGATCTCCAAGGGCACGACGTCCGAGAACACCTTGGCCGTCTCGACAATCTCTCCGAGCGGATCGCTCGTCCCGTTCCTGCTCGGCGGAGGCGTGACGCAGCGCATGCAGTTCTTGACGAACCGGACCGCTTTCCCAGTCGACGGTCGGGTCGCCTCGCCGCCTGCTTGTGCCGCCTGCGTGTCCGTGCGATACCAGAACATGCGGCCCTGGACGTCCAGCTTGCGAGCCCACTCCTTTCGCCTCCTGCACCAGAAAGAGTATCCCTCCACGTTAGACGCGGCGTATCGGCAGGCGTTTCAGCTTTGACAAGCGCCCACCTTGCCCTCCGTTGCCGCGGCGTCACCGCTGCGTCCGTCAGTCGCGGTCTTGCCGCCGCCTCGGCATCGCACTCAGCCAGCGTATCGCCGCAGATGGCGCAGTGCGTGGCGCCTTGGAAGTTCTCGAACGAGCACCCGGCGCACACGACGCATCCCTTGGCCGCCTCCCTGCTCGCCACAAGCCGCGCACATAATAACATTAGCAGCCGCTCCAGTCGCCTTGCGGCGCTCGCTCTCGGTGGGAGAAACGCACCGAGTCGCCGCGTCGAGTCGATGATCCACCGCCACAACGCTCAGCCTGTGTTCCACGCAGACGGAATCGAAATCGTGTCCATCAGAACCAGAGGGTCCATGCATCTCCCAGGCGAGCCGAGCGAGACCTGCGCTTACTCTGGCAGCAGCGGCGACGCGAGCTCGCGCAGGTTGCGGCCGCGCGCGCGCTTGATCTTGGAGCGCGCGACCAGGAACGCGACCGCGATCGCCAGCATGAAGGAGAAGTTGATCAGCAGCGCGACGCCGTCGCCGCCCATGGCGCCCACGCGAGCGCCTGCCGCGTCCGTCGTCGTGTCTCGCGTGTCGTCGGCCGGCCCAGCGTCCCGCCTCGCTTCGCCTGGTGCTTCCTGCTTTCTTGGGCCTCGCCGCTCCTCTCGAGTGGTGGTGGCCGCCGCCTCTTCTTTCTCTGGCGCTTTGTATACCCGCGGCGCGTTCAATGGGTGAATATGTATTATGTATCGCACTGCGTTCCCGATTATGAAGGATGGGGAGCACACCTGCGGTGTATTGGTTTGTATCGGTTTTCGTCGTGGAAGAGCTTTCACTGGAGTAAACTATGGTGGGTCGTGATTATGGCGCGGGCGAGTTTCTATTTTGCAGACCATCACTCCGACGCAATGTTTGCAAAGCCACGGAGTATACGGAGATCCCTCTGGACTCATCGACGTTTATGCGGAATGGGGGAGCTTTACACTGCAAAATTGTATGTTTGGGAGGATACGATGTATACTCGTATCCGATAGATATACGAATCGACCCGCCAACCAATCAGCGACAAGTTCAACCACTCTGTCCCGGCGTCAACATGTTGGACAAAGAATCATGCGGATCAGATTCATCCGCCTGATGTGATTGCGTATACTCAGAAAAGACTCAGAAATAGTACCGCGAGGCTCGTTTTCTCAGAAACAGGAAGCGAAAAGCGTCCCATGATCATGGAGCCAATGCGCGCCGAGTACGCGGCGGCGGCGGCGCGCGAGGTGGTCAAGACGATCACGGAGAAGTGCGAGGTGCGCCGCGTCACACCTAATCGTTCTTTTCTACGCGATGCCGGCGCTCCCGCGTCTGTATCGGCTCTGTGGGCGGCACAGCGAGCGGGTGATCCCTGTCGGCCATGGGCGATGAACTCCTGATGAAGACTGCGTGGCGAATGCACGGCAGGTGCTGGGGAAGATGCTGGAGACGTCGCGCGTCAAACTGCAGAGCGCGCGAGACGCCGCCGCGTACTCGGTTTTCGAGCAGACGCCGGTGCGGCCGGCTGGCCACCTTCTCGACCGTTAACGCGCGCGGACTAACACGCTGCTGCAGCTGCTGCGAGAGATGGACGGCGTGTTCGGACAGCTGCAGGGCACGCCCGTGGACCCGGTGATGGTGGGCGGCGAGCGCGGCAAGACGCTTTTCGACTTCATCGACGCCGAGACGGTCGAGTCGCTCCAGCAGGACGCGCTGGAGCAGGCCAAGGAGTGCGTCGTCCGCCTTGTCGCGCTCGTCATTCGTCCGTTAGCGCTCCTTGGGTCTGATACTGTTGTGAATGACGCAGGATCGAGGAGCTGCTGGGTGCTCACGAGCACGCGCTGCGGCGCATCGAGGCCATCTACGCGTTCTTCACCTCGTTCCACGCCCAGCACGCCATGGAGATCGCCGAGCTGGCAAGCGGAGGCGGGCTGGAGAGCAAGCAGATGGCCGCGTTCTATGACGTCGCGGTACGACATTCCCCACGATGATTCATGGGTCATATCTAGGGCCACAGCTCTGACTGCGGCGTGCATGAACTGGCGTGGCGGCCCGACAGGTCGACTTCTTCGTGGACATGGAGCAGTGCGACCGGCTGCTGCTCCGCTACTTCACCACCATCAACGACATCTACCCGCAGTAAGCCAACCACCGGGCTACTCTGCGTTGAGGGTGCCAGAGCTGACGGAAAAGTATCGATCGTGGTCTTGGGGTGCCGATCTAGCTACGAAGTTGCGTTCGCGGAGGTGCAGCTGCTGTTCGACGAGCTTCGTAGCCTGCGGGATTTCTACCGCCAGTTCGTCGCGTCCTACGAGCGCGTCGGCCCAGAGCTGGAGCGACGCAAGACGTACGAGCAGCAGATCGCTCAGACGGTTCGGCCACGCTTGCTCCGGTGTGATGCTACCGGCGAGACAGCTCTCACACTTGCTTTTCCGTGCTACTGCAACCAGATCGAAGACATGCGGACGCGACTGGCGATGCTGGAAGATCAAGAGGCGCAGCGGCGTATCGTGTTCTGCAGCGACCACGACCGCTTCCTGCCGTCGACGTTATGTCCAGAGATCAAGGAGCTGCCGCGTCGGTTCGACGTCGTCGCGGTCGACAGCGACGTCGTGTCCGTCGACGAGCAGGAGTACTTTGACCAATCTGCTGGGCCGCAGAGTCCGACAACCTGATGGATGTGTCGATAGTCGCCAGACGCGTGTTTTCAAGACTCTATTCGGTTCGTTCCTTCAGCGCGGCACTGCGTCCCGAGTCGATCGCGTCGCCGCTGATTGTGGCCCGAGCGCCGCCTTAGTTCTTCTTCTTGCCGGGCTTGTTCACGTGCGTCTGGATCGTCGCGTTCTGCTTGGCGCGCGACACGGCCGCCTGGAAGGGCGACATCGGCTCGGCGCCGCTGCTGGCGCTCACGGCCGACAGCACCTTGACCTGCTGCTCGAGCGGCAGGTTGAGCGCGCGGCGCACCGCCGGTACCCGCGTCGCCGCCGTCTGCACCAGCGTGAACGTGTTGGATGTCACCCAGTACACAAACACACCCTGTCGTCGCCAGCGTCAAGCGAGTGTTAGCACAGGGACGGAGGGGTGAGCATGGTGCGTATGATCACGCACCGAGGAGAAGTTCATGGTGAGCGGCACCATAGCGACCGCGAACGCGCGCATGCCGAACTTGACGCGGTCCTTGTACTCACCGGGCATGGCGTCGCCGTTCATCTGCTCATCCAGGATGTTTCTTGTGAGAACTCGATTCCCGTCATGATAGCACAGCAATCCGTGGCGGACGTACCTCGATCGATAGCGCCATGAGCGCGGACGAGATGACGGGCAGCGCGAGCGTCGGGTCGGCCGCCGTGAGGTCGGGGAACCAGAGCGCGCCGCCCTGCGCGTACTCGGGGATGTACTCTCCAATCTTCTGCAGGCCCCAGAAGAAGCCGAGGAAGACGGGGATCTGCGTGAACGGCGTGAAGAAGCTCGCGAGCGGGTTGACGCCGTGCTTGGCCATGAGCGCCTTGTACTTGGTCTGGAACGTCTTCATGCTCTCCGGGTCGCGCGTCGGGTTGGCGTCCATCTCGGCCTTGAGCTTCTCCATCTCGGGCTGGAACAGCTTCATCTTGGCCGAGTTGCGCAGCTTCTCGGACGCCATGGCGACAACACACGGGCGGCGTCAGCGCCTTCACCATCAGTAGGACACTGTATCCTTACGCACCGACTTGAGCGTGATGGGGAAGACGGCGCTACGCACAACGACCGTCGCGGCCACGATGGTCGCCCACCAGGGCAGGCCCGTGGTCGCGTGCACGATGTCCAGCGACCGAATAGCCAGGTCCGACAGCGAGTAGCCTACACACATACCGCCCGTGTAAGTCTCCTCCACACAGCAGCGACGAGAGTGAGTAGCATGAGAGCGACGCACCCAGGTCCGCCAAGCTCTTGGGGTCGATCGTGGCTGGTTCAGAAAAGCAAGGAGACCCACGCGTGAGCTGTGGGATCAACGGGAACGAAGGCTGCCAAGTAAGTGGGTAGGATACCTGCGGCCTCGGCCACCTGCTCGAGCGCCTCGGTCGGCGACGCGGCGATCACGCGGTCCTCCTGGACGAAGCTGTGGATGCACACGCGTCAGCTTGAGACCCACGCGACGTGCCACCCGACTTGCCGGCGCCTCACCTGGTCACGGGGGACGAAGAGAAGGCGCGACTGCCGCCGAACGCGTGCGTCGGCACGAGCTGCACGGCCGCGAGCTTGGCGCCCGCGTGGCGGCCAACCAGCGACGCGCGAGCGCTGGAGAGTGGCAGCAAGAGCCTCGTCAGTGTCGGTCTTGTGTTGGGTATGATCGCTCGTTGGACGCACCTGCTGCTGCCCACGGAGCGCGCGACGGCCGCGGCCGCCGGCTGGAGACGCCGCAGGACGAAGACCATGGCTGGGAGCAGGGGAGGAGGGCGACTGCTGGGCAGGGGCAGCGGCGGAGGCAGCGCGTTTCTCGGCGCGGACGTCCGTCGATCGGCCGGTCACTTGGTGGATGATGATGACATTGGTTCGTGCACCGCCGGACGCGGGCAAAGTCCCCCCACCACGACATTTTCAGCCAGTGAGAGGCGTTTGCGAGGCGAATAACGCTCTAGGATTGGTTGAAAAGAACAGATTCACAGCAAAAGACCAGCATTCCGGGACGGCAACCAGGTCAGGTTCAAGCCGCCACCACCGCACGTGCTCGACGTCAATGACAAGCTGTTCCTATGACCTCATGGAGAGGTTTACCGACGCTACTGGCCTCTTCCACGCGTGTGCGTCATGGTATCCGCTCTCTGGACTTGCTGGACCTGTTGTTGCCGAGCAGCGGGAGCCCCAGAGTGCGCCATCAGGAGGCTCACGCGCTGTCCACGGGCACCTTGACGGCGTACACGGTGCGCGGGGTGAGCACCAAGATCGTGTCGCGCGAGACGAGCTGCATGCCGAGCAGCGACTCGTTGCCTAGCTCCACGACGAACTGTCGACGAGTGTGCTGCGCGCGCTCGCTGTCCGTTGCCGCCGTGCCCAGGTAGATGAACAAGCGCTTCTCGAACTCGCCGATGCACGCGAACGCGGCCGACGGGAGCGCCGTCATGAACTTCTTCTCCTGCTTGGACGCCTGCACGAAACCGAACGCGGGTAATGTCGCCGAGTGGCGCAGCGAGAGCTTGCCGTCGTCAGCGACCTCCACGTCGTACACCAGTCCGTGCACGTCGTTCCGGAACACCAGCTTCTGCCGGAGCGCACTAGCTGTCGCAGCATCGGGAGTCTCCGCCACGGACGCGGTCGAGCACAGGAACCGGAATTCTTTGCAGTCGATCTCCACTTGCTCCACGACGAGCTTCTGCTGTAGATCCACCTGCAGCAGCATCGCCTTCGCGAACGGATCGCGGTCGTCGCACTCCTCGAGGCCGCCTAGGATCGACTCGGTCGTTGGAATCTCCAGTGGCCGTGTGTGTGGACTGGTACTTGTGGTGCTGGAGGCAGCACTTGCATCTGTCATGGGCTGGTCTGTCACCGAGCTAAACGGCGTGCTCGACTTCTGGAACCGCTCTTCAAGTGGCACGCTTAAGTCGAGCGACGACGCGAGGTTGCGCGGCGACTTGACTCCGGAAATATCCCCGTGGTAGCCAATGCCCGCGCGCGGGAACTTGGACAGCAGCTCCTCCATCTCGTCGTCGTCCAAGTCATCTTCGTTGTGCGGTCGCTTGTGCGGCGTCACCGGGCTCGCTGGACCAGCCGCGCTGACAGCAGCAGCCGGCGCGGTTTCCGCCGCCGCCTCGACCGCCTGTGCCTCCATTAGCAGATGAAACGCGCCTTCCAACAGCAGGACGAGGCGGCCGTTGCTCAGCGACACGTAGCTCGGCAACGCGGGCACCACCGCGATCCCCACGGCCGAGTGCGTGAGACCGGCGGCGTCCACGGACGCACTCGCCTTGGCCGCGAACACGTCGATCTCCGACAGGCGGAACGCGGCCTCCGTGTCGACCTGCTCGACCGGCTCGGCCGCGAGTAGGTGGAAGCGCTGCGTCTGCTCATCGAACGCCGCGGCCAGCAGCACGGCGGGCACGGCGCCAAGCGGCGCGCACTCGTACTCGCAGCGCCATGTGGTCTCGACCGCGTCGGGGTCCGCAGCCTTGAGGAAGAACAGCGCGCCGAGGCCGTCGCAGTACACGATGCGTCCGCGGCCGGCGACCTGCAGCGACACGTTCTCCTGGCGGCCCGTCGAGATGGGGAACGTGTACAGCCGGCTCGTCTGGGGCGGCACGCCCGCTGCCGAGCCGCTGCGCACCTGCACCAGCTCAAAGTTGGCGTTCACAAAGTAGGCGACGGCACCCGCCGGGTCACTGCGGAACGCGTCGCTCGCCAGCGCGTTGTGGCGCGCGCGCGCCTCCCACTGGGCCTTGCGCAGCGCCTTGGTCGCGCCGAGCGGCTCGAGCGCCGGCACCGACAGCGGGGCAGCCGCCTTGGCCGCGCCCGCGCCGCTCAGCACGTACCGGTCGAAGTCCTTGTCCACCAGCGCGCGCAGCGGCCGCATGGCCTCGCGTAGCGCCCGCGCCATCCTTCCGTTCCGCAGTGCTTGGCAGTATCTTGTCGGCTTGGACAATGCGGAAATGCCCCAACGGTTGAACTTTTGCGGCAAGGAGTGTAATTTACATGTTTGCACGTTTCTTTGCGCCAATCAAGAACGCCAAGCCACTACAGTAACTTCTCAAGGTCAAGGCGGTATCAATCGGCTGGAGTTCATGCAGAGCGATGGCCCATGACGAGCGAGCAGGACCTCGATATGGCAAGTTAACACCGCTCCATCCACGCCGTTGGCAAGTGGAAGAAGCCAGCAACCTTTGATCACCGCGAGCCTAGCCAGCTCTGTATTGCTGGCTTTGGTGTCACGAGGTGAGCTTACCTCCTCCGAATGGCAACAAGTAACGCCGCGCTGCTCGACACAAGAATCGACTCATAGATTACCCGGCCGCCACTATTCGGCACCCGCACACTTACAGCTCCTGCATGCCGACGAGCGCGTGCAGCTGGTCGGTTGACAGCTCGCCTGGGTTGCGCTTGGCGAAGATGGCAAAGGCGCGCAGCTTCTGCTTCGTGTCCGGTGGGCACGACTTGATGGCGGTCTGCACCTTCGGGTGGGCCAGGATGCGGCCGAGCGCGGCGACGAACTTGGGCGAGAACGGGCCGGCGATGCGCGCGAAGAGCACGGCCACGAAGTTCCGCAGCAGCGCCTGGTCCAGCTCGAGCGTGTTGGTGAACACAAACTCGAGCACCGGCAGCACATAGCCACTCGTGATGAGGAACACCATGGAGCGCAGCGACTCGCGTTTGAGCTCCAGTGCCTGGCGAGGTGCAAGTAAAACACACGAGCAGGTCGGGTCAGCCGGGGGTCATCACGGAAGAGATCGCGACGCAATTCCACTCACCTTGACGGGATTGATCTCTGGGTGCAGTCGCAACGACGTGACGAGCACGCCAAACGCGATTGGCCATTGCGCCACGTGTAGCTTGATGGATGCCTTGAGCACGCGCAGCAGGCTCGGGAAGCAAATGTGCAGCAGCGTGCTGTTGACGAACGATGAGGACGTGAGCACGACCTCAAGCCAGTGGAGCACGCCCATTGACACGGCCGGGACCTCCATGACCGAGATGAGCTTGTCCACCACGCCCGACTGGTTCATCTGTTCATACAGCAGCCGGCAGGTGAGCTCCGACCTGATTGATGCGGATCAACACCGTCGGACGAACGTACATTGTAACCGAGGGTGTTGTCCGATTTGCAGATGATCGACGCCTCGGCCAACGCCTTCTTGGTGGACTCCATCGCATCGGCGTCGACTTGGATCTCGCCCGGTGCGTTCGTCTGCAAGATACTGCGCTCGTCCTTGGTGGACGACGCGTACGCCAGCAAAAACACGCAGTTTTGCACGAACGCAGGCGACATGGGATCCGACGGACGGAACAGCCGATCCAGCACTGAGCGAAGCACCTATCATGCAGTGAGGCTCACACGATTAGTGACAAGAATTCATGCGGCATCGTGTAGTCAGCAACACGTACAATCGGATCGCGAAGATGTGCGACGGGTGGGGGCGGCAGCACCGACTCGTCGTCACCTCCTTGCTGATACGCCTTCGCGAGGGTCTCAGCGACACCCTCCGAGCACTTCTTCGTCTTGATGATGGTCAGAATAGCTTCGCTGAATGCGACTCGAGCCTCGATCCCACCGAGATGTCGTCGGCGTAGTGGGTGGAGCGGCTCCGCTTTGGCGCCGTGCTTTTCCACCGCTGTATCTTGCAGCTCGGAGCGCACTCGGTTTAACTTCGCGCGCACCATGCGAAGGTGCACGTGGTGCGCGCTGCCTTCAGAGACATCGCGCTCAAGTGTGTACAACTTGTCATCGATAGCGCACAGCAGCTCGACCGCATACAGGTAGGAGTGCGAAGACTGGCAGCAGACCTTGTTCAGGGCGACAATGTCTTCGCGTGCCTCTTCTTCGCTCGAGAAAGGGATCTGCAATGATAAAGAGTTAGTGAGTGTGGAGATCAGTGGGGCGAGTTCACAAACTAAAATGGTCTCACCCGGCAGAACGCGTCAATCAGAACACCATTGAACACGGAGAAGAACGCGCTGGCGCTGGTGATGGACGCGATCTCCTTGTGGTGTCCAGCCTCGGAGATGCGTCGAATCGCGTATTGTAGAAGCGTACAGGACTGCATTGGTTCGGCAGCGAAAGGAGTAGTCAATACAACGGAAGCACTAAACAACAACATCGGTGGTGGCAGCCCCTTACCTTGTGGGTCTCCGCCAGCTCAATCAGCATCAGACGCCACTTGCGCTCGTTCAGCATCTGTGTGAGCCACTCCGGCTCGCTTGCCGACCCGCTCAACACGTTTGATACCTAGATGGAGAAAGAAAAACGTGCAAAGCGATCGTCAGATAGCCACGAATTGATCTACATTGGTTCAATGAGCGTACCAGTTCCGGGTCGTAGTTCTCGGTGATGATGTCCTTCAGGTGGCGGTAGAGGATCTCCTCCGACGGCTCCCACGTCGCACCCTTGTTCTCAATCACGGCGCCTTCAGACACGTCAAAGGTGGCTTTGCTCTCGGCAGGGGGCTTGCTCATGGGCATTGCGTCCAACCAGGACGCTACCAGCCCAATCATTTGTGCATGGCCGCGATACGACGATGAGAGGTTCTCCACCAGCACTTCTGGACCGTCCGCCTCTTGGTGCGCGCGCAGGAAGCCGTTGATCACACTGAGCACGTTCGCCTCCATGATGGCGTCTGTGCGCGACAGCTCAAGCAGGAGCCGCGACACCTCCTTCCCGTCCTCCGTGTCGCTCTCATACTGGCTGCTGCCTCTGCCTGCAGCCGGCACGGCCGTTGCTTCGTCGTCGCAAATGATCATTCGCTTCTCGCTGTCACGCCGGCGCTTCTTCCTAGCCGCTTCGAGCTCCAGCGCTCGCTCGCGCTTTGACTTCTTCTTCTTCTTCTTGTGGTGCGCCTCCGCCTTGTCCGCCGCCGCGTTGTCTGTGGCTGCGGGCTCCTCCTGCGACAGCTTCGCACCACCACCGTTCCGGTCAGTAGTGCGCTGCTCTGCGTCCGCTTCTTCCGCTGGGCCCTGCGTCTCTCCGCTCTCCACCGCCTTCTTCCCTCCGTGATGCTTGTGCGACGCCTCGTGGTGCTTCTTCGAGGCGTGCGCCGCCGCCGCGTCATCGGTCTCGCCCTGCATCCCCACGTCCGTGCCATGGCCGTGGCTCTTTCCCCCAGCTGACGCGCCCCCGGCCTTGTCGCTCGCCTTCTTGGCGTGCTTGTCCTTCTTGGCCGCGGCCTTGTCCGTCGCCCCCGCGTACGGCTTGATCTCGACGTTCTCGGGGCGCAGCCACTGCGTCTTGCGCGTGGCGCGGTTGTAGTAGTACGGGCGCTCGTTCTTGGGGTCCCACAGCTCCTCCCAGTCGACGCCGCCCCCCTTCTTAGCGTCCGCCCCGGCCGAGGACGAGGACGCCGCCGTCGCCGCCGCCGAGGACGTCGCGGCCGCCTCGCCGTCAAAGTCCGCCGGCTTCTCCCATGAGCTCTGCTTCGTCGAGCGGTTGTAGTAGTACACGCGCCCGTCCTTGGTCTGGTGCTCGCTCCACACGCTCGCCGTCGCCGCCTCCGCCGCCATCGTCGCCCGACCGCCTTTCTTGTGTGGGGAAACCCACACCCGACACTGTGGGCGAGGCGCACCGTCACCGCGGAATCTATAAGGACAACTTACCTTTTTATTGTTTGTTGTTGTTGAAATTGAGGATGCAAAACGCCACAATCTTGCTAAAATGACGTAAAACGGTGGGCGAACCTTCTCGAAAGGCAGCATTCGTCGTGATGATTGGCTGAAATGAGTATCCAGCGCTTCCCATTGGTTGAAAAAGCGTAAATGCGATGCTGTCGACGCGCCTCAGCTTGGCTCTCATTTCGCGATCAAGCACGCTGCCATCGGCGCGCTCGGTGTTGCTGCTGCCGCCATGAGCGACCACGAGGACGAGCCCGCGACGCTGCATGACGGCTACCACGGCTGGATGAAGAGCATCCCCAAGACGCAGCGCGACTTTACGCCGGTGCGCATTGAGAGCGCCGCCAGCGTCGAGGCGGCGCCGTCGGCGCAGGGCAACTCGGCCTGGAACGCCGCCGGCACCTGGTGCGGCCTGCAGTCACGAGCGAGTGAGAGCGCGGATGGACGGACGGACTCACCAATGTGCGCACAATGATAGGGAGGAGCGCGACAAGTCGGAGTGGGCACGTGAGCGTCTCAAGCAGCTCGTTCTCGAGTCGTTCGCCTTCGAGGACGGCACGCGCAAGCTCGCGGTCAAGGCCAACTCGATCGTGCGCTGCGACGGCGACGCCAAGGTGAGTGGGGCATCACTACTGCCTCGATCGATGCCCTGTTGCTGACTGCTGACCGCTCTCGAGCGTCTGCAGATCGTGTTCAGCCGTGGCAAGAAGCGCTGCGGCTACGACATGTCGCTCAAGTTCGAGTGGACGTCCAAGCGGCTGGAGGGGGACCCCGAGGGCGTCGACGACGTGGCGGGGCACGTCGAGGTGCACGACTTTGACGACATGACGGGTGAGGACTACGAGATCCGCGTGAGCACCGAGGGCAGCAGCCAGCACGAGACCGACGCCAAGAAGGCCGTCATGACGTGGGAGCCCCAGCTCCGCACGCTGCTCGCTTCCTGGAAGAGCGAGCTGCTGCAGCAGTGACAGCGGGCGTCTGCGTGGCGTCTGCACAAACGCGAACGTGAGACGAAGGATCAGCCACCAACTCACCTCCAGTGCGACCAGACCGATGCTTGTAGGAGCGTCAGTATACTTTGGTTTCACCCCTGCATCCATGAGGTCTCCCTTCGGTGCAGATACAGGTCGACGCCTTCCCGTGCTGCATCCGCCTGGGGGTGGCACGACCAATACTTCATTAAGAGATCACGTTGGCGGCGATATCCCCTCAAGCTTCTACGTGAACTGGGATCAGCGACACCTTGCTTGACACGGCGACGATGGCCAACTTGGCCCCACCCTCGAGGGTGTCGATGGTAGTGCGATCGACTAAGTGGATGGCATGCTGATTTGGCAGCACACATCAAGGAGCAGGATTCGAACCATTATCGGAATCGCCCACGAGTCTCATCGCCCGTTGTCACTGACGAGAAGATGCGGTCGGTAGGCGAGGAGGAGTCGCCGCCACCGCTTCTTGCCGGATGGTCGACAACGACTGCTCCATCAGACTCGACAGGTCCGCCATGGCGCTCGATGGCCGGCGACGACGAGGGGTGAGCAGCAGCGTGCGGTACGAGGCGTCCGAGTCTTCCTCGGTGCTGAATGACGCCGATGAGAGCAGCAAATTGGCGGCGGCCGCTGGCACGGTTCCCGATCCGGTCGCCTTCATCGCGATCTTCGCTTTTCGCCTCCACCGGTTGCACTGTTTGGTGTCAATCACGAGTCACATGCGATTCACACAGTGACATCAGCATCAGACAGAACAAACACGGCAGATCAAGTGATGATGGACCAGCATTGCTGGTTGGTCGCCACTTACCGTATCACGAAGCTCGTCCAGTTGCTTCTCCAGGCGCTGCTGTGTGTCGCGGAACTCTTCCTGAACGCGTTCAAACTCCATCTTCTGCTCGATAAAAAAGCCCCACACGATCAGTGTCATTCCGACAGAGACATCGGCAACTGGCGATCGCGACGCACATAATTGATCGCATCGTTCTTGGCATTGCTCGAGGCTCGTCGCTCGGTGTCGAGCAAGGCTCGGAGCTGTTCTACCTGGGACTGCATCCGCACAAAGCACAACAAGGCCAGTCAGTAATCCCACCAGCACATTGCAAGATCCTGCATCGAGCAGTGGGGTCTACCTCGAGATCTTGTTCGGTCTTCATGTGGTCGCGCTCCGCATGGAGCTTGAGCTGGTCAATGCGCCGCTCGAAGTCTGCTCGTTGGTCCAGCAGCTCTTGGTTTTTCTGCTTCAGCATTGTCTTCGACAGCGTCTCCATCTCTTGTAGCAGTGTCTCCTTCTCGAACCGCAACACGTTGATGCTGTTCTGGAGTTGAACACCGGAATCCAAAGCTGATTGTCTCTCTGCACTGATACGGGCTACGTCACTCCGCAGGGATGCGAGTTGATCCTCGTGGGTCTTCTTCATCCTCACAATTGCGCGGTCGACAGCGACAAACCAAGGCAGGTGCTGATAGTAGAAGAGCGCGTCTTCGCTGGCCATCGATGTATCCGAATCTAAGGCGTCGGTGTCACCAAGCAGCGCTGGACGCCAATACTGTTCCAGGCACCTCTTCGCGGACTCCAGCTCCGACGCCAGCGGCTGAGATGACTCCTGCTTCACCGTAGCAGCAATTTTCTCGCCATTTTCTCGAACCAGCGCGCCAATACGACCAAGTTGCCTGGAGAGCTCGCGGAGGTCGAAGTTCTCCGACCAATCGGGATCATCGAGTGGGTGGGCAGGCGATGGTTCCACTGCAGTGAGCGCAGTGAAGTCACTGCCACAAGCTTGCTTGTCTTGCCCGATCGATACGACAAAAGCGCGAAGCTTGTCGGCGATTCTCTTCCACTTTTCGAGAGCGACTACAGCCGCGTCCTTTGCTTGTTGATGCTGGGTGGTCTTTTCCTGAGCAGTCAACACAGCTTGCTGGAGAGTCGACAACTCTTGCTGGCGGTACTCTGCGTCGCGCTCCATCTTTTCAATTGTCTGCTGCAACGAAGTGTTTAGGTCCACCTGCACACCAAGTCGTGCTTCCGAGTCGTTGACTTCTTCTGCCTTTTGTTCAAGGCGGTGCGCGAGCTGATCGTACTTGGACTGGTCTGTCACACGTCGGCTGGACAGCATCGCGTCCATTTCGCTGTCTTTCTGCGCTAGCAGACGCTTCCATTCGTGCTTGTCCTGCTTTATCCGCTGCCGCCACTTGCTGTCGCGGTCGGCCATGAGGATATCCACTCGTTTCTGCCATGTCAAGCCTGTTGCTGACACGTCTTGAGACATCTGACTCCATGCAAGCTGCAGGTCGGAGCGAACGCTTCGCTTCATGTCAGCCCAGTCTCGTACAACTTGCTGAAGCTGCTCATGACAGGTGCGCAAGTCGGTCTCTTTTCGGCTTCTAACGCGCGCAACCTCTTTAACGAGTTCAAGCGACTGCGTCTCCGCAGCAATCCGCCTCGAACGCTCGTCTTCAACGGCTGAGTGCATCGAGTCCTTCAGGTTCTTGTGCATTCGCGCCAGATCAGCAAACTCCTTGCGCTGTTGACCAAGATCGGCCTTGCCACGATCCATCGCAGCCTTTTGTTGCTCGTTCTCTTCTCTCAACTTGCGCAACTCAAGCTCCAGGGCCATGCTTCGTTCATGGTTTTCGCGATTGTCCGCCTCGAAGCGTTGCACTTGTTCCTGAAGATGCTGCAGCGCCGAGTCGTATTGGACCGACGTGCTCTGAAGCTCCTTGGTGCTTCGTTCTCCCAACGCTATCCGCTCCACATCGAAATGCTCTCGCTCCTTTCGTAGCTTGTTCTCAAGAGATAGGACGTGGTCCTGAAGCTCCTTTCGCCCTGACTCGCTCGCTTGTAGCGACGCCTCGATGCTTGCTTTGGCCTGCTCGAGCTCTTTACTGCGCTCCTGGAGTTCCGTCATCGACCGCTGTGACTCCTTCACGGTTTGAGCGGTTTGCTCGTTGCTCCGATGCATGTTCTTCAGCTGCTCCTCCAGTTGCACATACTTCTCGCGCGACTCCTTCACGACAGCCCGAAGACGGCCAATATTCTCGTTCGCCTCTTCAAGGCGCTGCACAATTGGCCCTCTTGACTCGCGCAGCTCTTCATTCTCTTGCTTGAGGATGACGAAAGCCTGGCGCTCGTTTAGCAGCTGCTCTTCCAAGCTCTTATTCTGTGCCTTTGCTTCTTCGAGCGCTGCCTCCAGCTTGTGAATACCCTTGCGAACGTTCACCATCGCGGCGCGGAACTCGTTCTCTTTTCGTTCTTCGAACTCCCGCATGAGTGTCTTCACTCGCTCTTCTGCTCGCAACATAGTTTGAGCCTCGCGCGCCGCCAACTCTGCTTCATGCTGCCCACGCGGTACAAACGACGAGTCGCTCCCAACGGCACGGTGCGATCCTCCGCCACCAGGCACCTTGTTGATGACTTTGACTGTTTTCCCACTGCTCTGATGTGAAGCCGTGTTTGTGCCGACAGATGAGTCGCGATCGTCATCCCCAGTGTTCGCATTCATCACGACAACGTTCGGAGCGGCCGAAGATTGAGCAGCCGCAGCAGCACGAGCAGCAGCAGCGGCCGCGGCTTCCTTCACTTGCTTCTGCTGAGTATCTAGTGCTTGCTTTCGTCGTTCAGCTACTGCTTCCCGCTCCAGCATCGCCCGTTCACGCTCGAGAAGCCGTTTCTCTCGATCATCGAGTTCCCGCTCCGCTTTCTTGTGTGCTGCCAGTCGTGCTCGATCGGCTTCTTCATCTTCTTTCCGTTTCTGCTCTCGCGCTAGCGCTTCGGCACGACGCAACCTCTCCTGATCTTCTTCTTGCTTGAGTGAAGTCCGTGCGCTTTCAATTTTTGTCGCAGCAGTGGTCGCACTCGTAACAGCGGCTTGCCGCGCTCGAAGAAGCTCGTTTTGCTGATTCTCGAGCGCCGCGTCGTACTTGGCTTTCAGCGCCTCAACTCTTGCCTCTTGCTTGGAGACGAACTCGTTCTGCCATCGAGTGCGCGCCTCGAGTTCCTTCTCCTTGACGGTCTGCTGGTTCTGGAGAGCCAACGCCTCTTGAAGTGACTTGATCTTACCTTCGTACTTCTCCTTCATGTCGGTGAGTGCTTTCTTCGCACCTTGAATCTTTTCTTGCTCTCGCTCAAGTGCCAGGCGTCCTTGAGTGATCTCCTTCTCCAACTTGCCTGCATGTTGCGTCGTGCGCACCTTCTCCTCAGCAAGTTGAGCCTCCAGCGCGCTGATCCGCTCTTGCTGCACCGAGTTCTTCTGCTCTAACCGGCCAAGCGCTTCATGCCGAACCTTGAGCTGGTCGGTCGTTCGCAAAATCTCCTGCTGCTTTGCCCTGAGTGCTTCCTGCGCCTGCCGCCTGACGTCGTCCATTTGGGCTTCAAGTCGCTTCAACTGCTCATCGCTCTTGGCAACGACAGTGGCCTTTTCTTGAGCTTGCTCCTGCATGTATTGGTCCACTTGAGCGCCAAATTCCTCGTAACGTTGGCGCAGCGACTCGTTCTCCTTCTCGAGAGACCCGACAAGCTGTTTGAGGTGTTCCAGCTCGACATCCGCACGCGCCAGTTTAGCCGGGTACGCTTGGTGCTGCAGGTCGTGCAGTGACTCGGATAGCTCTTGAGTCTTGGCGTCTGCAGCATGCAACATCTGTCTCAAGTGGGCGGCTTCCTGCTCGCTCGCCTGCCTCTCGAGCTCGAGTTTCTGTGATGAGGAGAATACCACCAATAAGGCGGTGGGTTAGTGGCATGATCAGGTACATCGTCATACCATCTAGAGCACGATTGAATCACTCACATTCCTCGCTTCCTCGAGCTCCTTCACAGTCTTCATCAAGGTGTCACGCGCCGCCGCTGACTTCTCTCGGTCCGACTGCACCCGCGTTTTGAACTCGGTGTACGCGTTCTGCACTCCTGAGAGGGCTTCCACCGCGTGCTTAAGCTTCTCCACATCCAACCGCAGCGCATCCCGCGCGACGAGAGCATCCGCTAGCTTTTGTTCTTGGCTCTCTGCGTTCTTCTTCTGGTCCTGCAGCTCCTGCACTCGCAGCTCCAGCTGGCGGTGCACCACCCCGAGGTCGCGCTGCGCCAGCTTCCACTGTTGCTGCGCTTCTCCCTCACGCCGCTGCGCAATACGCAGCTTCTGCTGCAGCTCGCGCAGGTCGCTGGCTTGCCACGCAATTTGGTCGCTCATGGCCTTGACGTACTTCTCGCGCTCGCCGAAGAAGCTCTCCTGAATGATCTCGCCCAGCCGCGCGCTTGCAAACTCGAGCGTCAGCGGGCTCTCCTGCAGACACTGCATGGCCGCGTCCTGCTGGATCTGGCCCACGGCGCCGTCCACCAGCGCCGCCAGCGCGCGCAGCCGCTGCTCGTACGCCTGCTGTAGCGCGTCATAGCGCAGGCGGAACTTCTTCTCGACCGCTTTCTTCAGCGCGCGGCGGTCTGCATCTCTTCCTCCTCCTCCACGCTTCGCCAGCGGTGGCCGCGGCGAGCGGAGGCGCCGCGCCGACCGGTTGTTGTCGCTGCCGCCGCCGCTGCTCTCGCTCTCGCTCTCGCTCTCGGCCTGGCGCCTCAGTTTGCGTGCGACGGGCGAGTCGGACGGCCGGACGCCCGCCAGGGGAGACGCATACAGCGACGCGTCGCTGCCGCCGCTTCCATCCGCAGCTGCCGCGCGCGAGTCCATTTCCGCGCTCGCCTGCCTTCCTTCTTGTCGTCTTTGTATGAAGTTCGTTATGCGAGGAAAGTGCAAAAGGGCAACCTGTACGAAATGTCGCACAAAGGTGACACCAATATTTTCGAAAACGAAACATACTGAAATAAGGAGAATCGTAGATTATTTTCTGGTGTGGTCCACACCACCAGCGCATCAACACAACCAAAGCGCACCAAAAGCTTCACCGCGTGGCATTTCGACGCATGTGCTCTCTGGCACCAGCCAGCGTTGCTGCTGGCGTGTCAGTCCGTGGGAGACAGCAGGCGATTAATGGTGGGCGGCCTTGAGCGTGCGGCGCGCCGGGTAGTCGAAGAGGCTGGGGGCGCTGCGGCCGTCGTAGAACTTGACGAGCTTGCGCGTCTCGTCCGCAAGCGTCTGCGCGTTGAAGCCGAACTGGTCCTTCAGCTGCGCGATCGTGGCCGACGCGCCGAAGCGGTCCAGGCCGAACTGCGCGTGCGAGTAGTCGCTCCAGCCGAACGTGGCCGCGGCCTCCACGCTGATCACCGGGATGCCCTCGCCGAGCACCTCCTTCTTGTACTCGAGCGACTGCTCGTCGAACAGGTCGCGGCACGGTACCGACACAATGCGCACCTTGTAGCCCGTCAGCAAAGCGGCAGCCTCCACAGCGAGCGCCACCTCCGAGCCAGAGGCGGCAATCACCACGTCCGCCTCGCCCTCGAGCTCGTCCACGCGCGTGCCCTTGTTGAAGTGCTGCAGCACGTACGCACCCTTGGCGACGACCTCGCGGGACGAGCCCACCAGGTTCGGCAGGCCCTGGCGCGTGAGCGCGAGCACCGACGTCGTCGTCGACTTCTCGACCGCGCAGATGTACGAGCCGACCGTCTCGTTACCGTCCGCCGGGCGGTACACGTACATGTTGGGCATGGCGCGCAGCGACGCGTTCATCTCGATCGGCTGGTGCGTCGGGCCGTCCTCGCCAAGGAAGATCGAGTCGTGCGTTGCGATGTAGATGATGCCGAACTGCGACAAAGCGCTCACACGCGCGGCGCCGAGGGCGTAGCCGATGAAGTTGTAGAACGTCGCGCAGAACGGACGCAGGCCGCCGTGGGCGAACAGACCGTTCGAGATGGCCGCCATGCCGTGCTCACGCACGCCGAAGCGGATGTAGCGGCCGATGGGCGTGTCCTTCTGGAAGTCGCCCGACATGGTGAGCTGCGTCAGGTTCGACGGGGTCAGGTCGGCCGAGCCGCCCACCACCTCCGGCAGCGCCGTCGCCACGGCGTTCAGCGCGATCTCCGAGAACTGGCGCGTCGCCAGCGCCTTGTCCGCAGGCGTGTACACCGGTAGGTTCTTCTTCCAGTCCGCCGGCAGGCGGCCCTCGAAGCGGCGCGTGTACTCGCTGGCAAGCTCCGGGTACTCCTTGGCGTACGCCTCGAAGAGCGTGTTCCAGTTGGCCTCGAGCTCGGCGCCCGACACCGTCTTGTCGTAGTACTTCTTGACCTGCTCCGGCACGTAGAAGGACTCGTCGCCCTTGAGGCCGAACTTGGTCTTGGCCTCCGCGAGGTCTTCGGCCGACAGCGGCGAACCGTGCACCGAGTGCGTGTTCTCCTTCTTGGAGCCGAGGCCGATGGTCGTGCGGATCTTGATGAGCGACGGCTTGTCCGTGACCTTCTTGGCCTCCTCGACAGCCGCCAGGATGGCGTCGTGGCCGTAGTTGCCGTCCTCGACGACCGACACGTGCCAGTTGTACGCCTCGTAGCGCTTCTGCACGTCCTCCGTGAACGACAGGCTCGTGTTGCCGTCGATCGTGATCTTGTTGTCGTCGTACAGCACGATGAGCTTGCCCAGCCCCAGGTGGCCGGCGAGCGACGACGCCTCCGACGACACGCCCTCCTGCAGGCAGCCGTCGCCGCAGATGACGTACGTGTAGTGGTCGACGACCTCGAAGCCGTCCTTGTTGAACTCGGCGGCCAGGTGCTTCTCGGCGATCGCGAGGCCCACGGCGTTCGAGATACCCTGGCCGAGCGGGCCCGTCGACACCTCGACACCAGGCGTGCAGAAGTTCTCCGGGTGGCCGGGCGCCTTGGAGCCCCACTGGCGGAAGTGCTTGAGGTCCTCGATGGCCAGGTCGTAGCCCGTGAGGTGCAGCATGCTGTACTGCAGCGCGCAAGCGTGGCCGTTGGACAGCACGAAGCGGTCGCGGTTGCTCCACTTGGGGTTCTTCGGGTTGAACTTCATCGTCTTGCCGAAGAGCACGTGCGCCATCGGCGCGCAGCCCATGGGAGCGCCCGGGTGGCCCGACTTGCCGGCGCTCGGCTGGTCCGCCGAAAGCATGCGGATCGTGTTGATGCACAGCTCCTCGCCGATGCGCGGCTTCTTGTCCACGTGGTCGCTCATGGTGAGAGGGAGGGGGTGGAAGGGAAAGGAGGAGGAGGATGACGAGGCGGGTGCGGTCGGCGCGGCCAAACTGGAAATGATCCTGCCTCCCTCGAAGGGGGCGGCCGGCCATGGGATTGCCCGCCCCAATGGGGGAGCTGCTCGCGAGACATGGATAGATCACATGGGTGGCTATTTCAGCCAATCCGCGCGTAGATTTAATGGTAAGTTCGCCCCTAGCCCTTGCTTGGGGATGCATGGTTGGCCAATATTGGGCGGCAGAGGTTGGTTAAGTGCGCATGCGATGGCGTGCTAAGTTCGATTACGCAGCGACTGCGCCGATGACGCTGGCGTCGCGGAGGGGCGACGCACCGTCTACCGCCACCGAACGGTTCACCGACTGTGTGGCAACCGAGTATGTGGGGCAACCGACCGAGCGGCCAATGGCTCACTCCGAGCGGCTTCTGCATTGATGAACTTCCCCAGAGAGGAGCATGCGGAGAGACTCCAGCTCGGGCTGAAGAGCTCGACATCAAGAGCACTTGGCAGGTCCGCTGTTGCGTACAAGTCTCGCGAGCCGACGCGGCCGAGAAGGCTCCGCATCGGCAGGACAAGGACGCCCACGGAGAAGACGTCGATCGCTCGACTGGATCGTGCGTTGCGTGGTCAGAAACTCGCTTGGATCATCTCCGCGTGCGTGTGCAGTGTGCACACCCCGAGAAGGACGACTCCCATCGTCATCACGGATTGTATCGCGTCCGGGTTGACGTTTGTGTTTGAAGTTCCGAGCAATCGACCGTTTTACGGGTGGGTGGGTCTAAATCATTTGACCCGTGGAGTCATGTTGACTCGGCCCGGGTTGAAACCCACCCACCCGTGGCGTCGACGACGTTGGTGGCGACGGAAAAGCTCCATCATCCGGACGTCGACGGCGCCATCATGACCATGCTGGCGGAGAGGCACGTGTACGCGCTCTTCGGGGACAGGTGAGCGCCCGCGCAGTCGCTCCCTCCTCCCACGCAATCAGAGCGGCGCTCTGTGGGCTTTCCGGTGGTCGCTGGAGCTGACGGGTTAGCTACAGGACGCTCCACATCGCGTACTTCCGCGACGTGAAGAACAGCGCGGCGCTGCGCCAGGCGACGCTGGACAGGCAGATCGACGCCGCGCTCATCAACGCGCAGCTCGTAAGCGAACCTCTCTATCTCTGTGCTGTCGCGGTGGCTGCCTCGTAGAAGACATGCTGACACGGGATCCTCGCGACGGCGGAGCAGGTGGTGGACCGCTTCCAGGTGCATGCGGCGGCGGCGCGGGCGCTGCTGTGCGACCAGTCGGAGCGACTGACGACCAAGAGCCTGCACGCGGAGTTGGTGTTCAACATGTCGGGCTCGCGCAACGTGTCCGAGTCGTTCCGCCGCTTCGGCGTCGGCGACGACTGCACGTCGCTGGTCGTGTGCGTCTTCGACGCGGACGACGCCACGCTCGAGAGGACGCTGGCGCTCGTGGACGGCACCGCGACGTCGGCGGACGAGCTCGGCCAGCACCTGACGCCGGCGGACGTCAAGCTCATCAAGAAGTACTACAAGATCCAGGACCAGGAGCTGACCAACTCGTCGCTGGCGGACGCCATCACCTGCCGGATAGCTACCAAGAGCTGCAACAAGTAGCGAGGCAGCATGTGCATCTCCCTCTCGCTGGTGACTTGTCGTAGAGAAACAAGGGCATGCATTTCGCAGTGATTTTCTCTGCTCATGACAGCTCGTACGCCTGTTTGAGCTGCGCGATCGCACCAATGGCCTGCGCGTCGCCGTCAGCGGTCCCAAGCGCCGACCGCAGAGTGTCGACTACCCACTTCATGTCCTGCTTCTCCTTCTCCGACAGGAACATGACCGTCATGGAGAACCGTGGGACCTGCGCCAGCTCCTGCGCGAACAGCAGCACGAATTCTGCGTCGGCGCGCGAAGGCGAGTCGGCTGCCAGCGTCGCCTGACGGAAGGCGGCGAAGATCTCGCACAGCAGGTCTGACTCGATCGAGTTCTTGAAGATGGTGCGCAGGGACGCCGGCTGGACGAGGCGGAGATAGCGAGCGCGCAGCTCGAGCAGTTGTGCCTTGCGATCCGCGTCGCCCTTGGGGGCAAACGTCTTCCAGACGCGCGTGAACTCGTACGCCGTCGTCGGCGCCTTCTTCGGCAGCGAAGGGAGCTGGATTGCCCTCGCCGGGCGATGACCCGCGTTCGCCGAAGCAACTTGGCTACTTGAAGGTGCTTCGACAGGCTTGGCGCCATCCTCGGCATGTGTTGGGGCTTCGATTTTCGAGTCCTTTGCACTGACCTTCTTGCGCTGGGCAAGCGTGTTCTCTTTGTTCTCGCTCTCGTCGTCCTCGATGATCTCCAGCTTGACGGACTTGTCGTTGGAGACTGGCGTCGGAATCCCGACGACCTCAATTTGAAACTCCGTGCGCTTCGGTGCGCGCTTGATCGCTGCACGCATGAGGTCGCGCGTGGACGCGAGCTGGCTCTGAATCTGCCGGTTCTTCGGGTCCAGCTCTGCGCTCTTCTCAAAGTCGAGCAGTGCCAGCCGATGCTTGCCGAGCGCGTTGCGCGCCGTGCCGCGCCGAAGGAAGGACTTGACGTGCGCTGGGTCCACCTTGAGCGCCAGCGTGCAGTCCTCCTCCGCCTTGGCGAACTCGCGGTTCTTGAGGAAGGCCATCGCGCGGTTCGACAGCACGACGGCGTTCTGCGCGCTGTATCCCAGGCAGCGCGTGTAGCTCTTAATCGCCGCGACGTAGTCCCCTCGCTTGTAGTGCTCGTTGCCCTCCTCCTTCTCGATCTCTGCGCGCGGCTTGACTTCAGTCGGCTTGGGCCGTGCGGGTGTCGCCGACTGCGCAGAGGTCGTGCGAGACCTGGCAGCTGCTTTGCGCACCTTGGTCGGCGGTTCCTGGGGGTATATCAAAAAGCGTTAGGCCAAGTCTCTCTTGATCCAGTTCACCCCTCATTCACCTCCAAGACCTCTTCTTTTTGGGACTGCACCTCCCCATCCGCCTCTCGGAGCGCCGCCTCCTGCGCAGCCGAGCGCATGTGAGTTCACTTGTCGAGCAGCGCGGACTTGATTGCCAACGAGGACGCACCACATCGAACTTCTCCCAGCGCTTGTACCCCTTATCGTACGTGTGCGCGTCCGGCAGCTTGCCCCTCTCACCCTCTCCCGAGCTGTCGTCACTAGCGCTGCTGATCACAGCGGACTGGCGCACCCTGGGCGGCGGCGCCGCGCTCTCACTGCCGCTCTTCTTGCTGCGCCGGCGGCTCGCGTCCTCCTGACTGATGGCCTTCTCCCACGAGTACAGGTCCGAGAAGTAGTCCTGCAGGTTGGACGCGTTCGCGCGGATCTGGTGCTGCATCTCCAGCATCGACGCCGGCGCCTGCGCGCTCGCCATGGCCGCCGCACGTCCCGGGAGGAGGTGGCGGATCCGCCGGCTGCAAGATGGAAATGGCTGCCCAAGCGGCGCGGCTCTCCGCCCAAGAGCATTACGTATAAGAGCGGCTTTGGTTGGGAGTTGAGGTACTGCTCTCCAACTGTATAGTTGATGTACGCCGATTTTCAAATTGGTGCAACGAAACATTTATTGCAGAAACGAATGTGCACAATTCGTAAATTACATCCAGTTCGTCTCCCGTTCACGTTTTCACGTCAATCTTCTTAGGACAGGTATTTTCACAAATAATCATTCATAAAGTAAGAAACGTCAACTTTACCGGGAAATGCACTATACTTTATCAGCGATCCACCCCTCCCGTCATATTCTCTTTCTGACCATTCCCCGTCCTCGAAATTGCGAAAACCGCCCCCCTCGCGCGCCATTATTTCCCCGCCGACGCACCGTTCGCGCAGCAACTCGCCCGTCATGGCGCGCGTCAAGCCCACCGGCGAGCTGTCCGCAGGCGCCGACGACGCCTCCGCGGCTATCGGCGACGTGCTGCAGGCCCACGAGGCCGTCGCGGTGGCCCACAACGTGGCAGTCGCTTCCGTGAGCGACCAGCAGCAGCAAGAGCAGCAGCAGCAACAGACGGACGAGACGCAGGCGGCGGCGCGGCGGCAGGCGGCCACTGCGGCCGTCGGCGCGGGCTCGGCGCCGGCGCTGGGCCCGTTCCGCGAGAGCTACAACGACATGGACGAGCTGCGGCGTGCGCTCAAGGTGCTGTCGGTGCAGCTGAACGCGCCGTACTACATGCAGCACAGCAGTCCGCAGCGCGTCGAGGCGCGCTGCCCCACGTGGCGCGAGCGCAAGGCCTCCGCCAACAGTAGCGGTGGCGAGGCGACGGCCGGCGCGCAGAGCAAGAAGGCGCCGCCCGTGTGCGACTTCGTCGTGTCGGCCAACCGTCACGCCAACGGCCGCGTGTACGTGACGCGCGCAGTGGTGGACCACTCGGCCGGCTGCCCCGTCATGGCCGCGCGGCAGGGCGAGCACTCGGTCTCGGCCGCCGCGCTGCTCGAGACGGCGCGGCCCATCATGGACGCGCTGCTCACGCACAATACAGACGCGGCGGAGCACGCGCGGCTGCTCGAGGGCCTTGGCATCGACGCCGCCACGCTGCTGGCGCAGGGCGAGGCCGCCGTTCGCCCCAAGGACATGGCCAAGCTCATGAAGGACAAGTTCGGCGTGTCCGCGTCCTACATGGCCGCGTGGCGCGCGCTCTCGGCGCTCCGCCAGCAGCGCAAGGACGAGGACAGCCTGTCGTTCCAGCGCATCAGCGCATACCTGCAGACCTTCGCCGCCACCAACCCCGGGTCCGTCACGGCCTTCGAGCACTTGCCGGGCACCACGACGTTCGCGCGCGCCTTCCTCTCGCCCGGCGCGCTGGCCCCTAGCGCGCTGCGCTACTGCCGCGCGACGCTGCTGCTCAGCGTTCTGCTCGTCACGTCGGCGTTCGGCGGCGTCGTGCTGACCGTCACGGCGCAGGACGCCATGGGGGACCACGTGCCGCTGGCGATCGGGCTCGCGCCGGCCGAGAGCGAGCGCGACTGGCGCTGGTTCCTCGAGCAGCTGCGCCGCGCCTTCCCGGAGCTCGAGCGCGCCGTGTCGACGCTCGTGCACAACCGCGGCGAAGACCTCTCGCGCGCCGCCACCGACGTGTTCCCGCACTGCGTCCAGACGGACAAAGTCGACTCGTTCCTCCGGAGCGCGGCGATCGGGGCGGCTGCGGCTTCCAACCATACTGGCGGCAGCTCGCTGGGGATGATTGGCGTCGGGTCGATGCTGGACCCGTCGCTCGCCTCGCACGGAGAAGCGGGGTCCGTCCTCTCCTCGCTGCCGCTGTCCCCCATGCACTGGATGGAGGTGCTGTGCAGCAAAGCTCCGCTCATGATCCTCGTCGGCTGGGTGTCCAAGGTCGCGAGCACGCTCTTCCAGCGGTACGAGAAGTACGCGCACGTGAGCTCCGAGTACCCGGCGGCGTTCCATGCGCTTGCGTCGCAGTACGAGAGCGCGGCCGCGCATTACGACGTGCTGCGCGTGTCCGAGAGCGGCTTCGAGGTCGTGGACAAGCGCTCGGGGCGGCAGCGCGTGGTCGACTTTGCCAAGCAGACATGCTCGTGCGGCGACTACGACGCGACCAAGTTCCCGTGTCTGCACGTGTTCCTCGCCGTCTCGTTCGCGGGCATGCTACGAGCGGATGTGATCCCGCGCATCTTCTTGATGACATCGCTCAAGACGCTCTACGGTGGACGCGTCACGCCCATCGACGTCGACAATGTGCCTGCGGACGGCGTGACGGCGCCGATCCCGCCGCCCAAGACGCGAGGCCGCCCGCGCAAGATCCAGCAGATCCAGCAGTTCGGCGACTCCAAGCAGGAGAAGCTGTCGTGCAGCGTGTGCGGCGTCAAGGGACACAACAAGCGCACGTGCAAGCGCATGGTCGCCACTGACCCGGCTCGAGACGTCGATGTTACGGCCGCATCCACTGGCGCGGCCACTCCATCGGCGCTTGGTGCCGCGACGTCGTCGACGTCCTCGACGCTCGAAGAAGCGGGGTCAGCGGGGCTCATCGCAGCGGTCGACGACCAAGACGCAGACGACGGCGCTGGGTTCCTCAACGAATGTGAGTTCCGACACCGATCAACGTCTCTCTCTCTCTCTCGGTTCACCGACTTGGGATGCTGACGTGCTATTTGTGCCGCTGTAGATGGCGACGAACTGCCGTTCGACCATGCGTCGCTGGGAACTAGCCACCACAGCTCTAGTGGTGGCAGCAGTACCACCAGCGCGGGGCAGAGCGGTGAGGCCGCTACCGCCGGAGACGGCAGTGTGACGACTCCGGCCGGGAAGCGGCGGCGACTGAATCCCCCAGCCTTGGCGAAGGCTGGCGACGACTCCACCGAGGCTGCAGCAGCATCCGTGAAGAAGGGCGAGGGCGAAAACGGCACGGCCATGGTCTAGCTGTGGCGAGTCGTGCATGTTATAATCCGGGGAAGTGTTGCTTTCCTCGCCGAGGAATGAAGTCGTGTGGTGCAAAGCAGTCCGGCGAGTTGAAGCCGCGCCATTCAGTTTGAATCGAAGCAACCGGTGACAGCAAGCAATAGCTTCGCCATCGACGCTGCATGCATCCCGCAGTCGATGGTGTCAATGACTCCGGGTGGCTGTTTCACCCACTAGCGGCAGTGGAAGGCTGTCACAGGCAGCCGTTGAATTTGGCAGGTGACAACTCCCCAATCGCCCGCCGAGCGTCGCAGTCGACACGGTTGCTCGTGCTTGGGCGGCAGAGAAGGTCGCTTGCATTGCAGGGAGACGCTGCACTGCTCTGAACGGCTGATGGGCCTCAAAGGATGGCTATCAGCCTTGAGGTCGGACTGCAACTTGCTGTCTGCAACAACAGAAGTCCATGTGGGCCACACTAACTAACGCACTCACTCGATGCGACGCTCAAGACCCGCGGGTGTGGCTTTGAAGCGCCTCTGGACATTGAAGACAGCATTGCCGCTGATGGGGAAGGTGGCAACGTTTGCGAGTCCGTCATCCGTGAGGGCATCTCGGATCACGGACATGCTGTGCACGCCACGAAAGCTGCTCTATTTAGTGTTACCGTTCATACCGCTCCTTTTTCCCCACCGTCTTCCTCATCCAAACCTCATCAACCCCAAAGATTTCAGACCCATTTGGCGAAATTAGACCACGCCGCTTTAAATCGAAGCTCTCCGTATAGTTTCGCTCAACCGCGCCCGTACGGCATCGAAAGGTGGAGCGAAAGAGAAAACCGAGTCGGCGGCTGAAGGCAGGCCTCATTTTTAAATCCGCCAGTCATGGGGCCCACGAAGAAAAGAAAGAAGAGCCTGCCGGACGCACCTCCCCGCTCAACTCCTCCTCTCGCCACGACGTCATTCCTCCAGAGCGGCCAGGAAGGCGTCACCAGTCGAAGCGTCGGGGGCGTGGAGGTGGTGGCGCAGTCCAAGCGCAGGCGGAGCAGTCATACGCGCCTGATGGCTGTCGAGGACGAAATCGTCGCCGATTCCGAGGAGTCTGACGAAGAGGTCAAGACAAGGTCACGCGGCCCGACGTCTCCGACCGGCGGAACCCGAACAAGGAGATCGACTGCTTCTCGATGAAGAAGCGCCTGAGCGGATTATACAGGCCAGAAGCCAGACAGTTCGACTGGGACGGCGCTGTGCGGGCAGCCAACCAGGCCGTGGCGGAAGCGTATGCGCTGGGCAACTTCTACGTTCTGCAGCAACTACAGGAAGCTCGTCCAATCGCCAAAATCGACCAGAAGTTCTACCAGACGTTCTAACAGACGTGCTTGAGCCTCGTGACAAACGAGGGCCGTTCGCTTCGCGGACTTCGCGACAGGTTCAAGATCAAGCAGCCCAAACACGTGCAAGCAGACCAGGCCTCAGACGTCGTGGAGAGTGCGTTTCTCGAGTGGATCGCCCGTCATCACCCGCCCAAGAACGACCTCGAGAAAGCTGGGCGCGCGTTCATGGAGTTGCGAGGTGATTGTCCGTTGGCAGACACAGCCTACCTGAACCAGAGCTGTTTCCAGTCCAGCACCAATTAAATGGCGACGAACGCTCAGAAGTCAGTCGTCCGGAACTTCGCCAAGCGGCTATTTGCGTACGTGCTTCACGTTCAGGTGGAACTGCTCGACCAGCTGATCCGAGACGGTCTCGACCAACAGGAGATCGAGCAGGAGATCACAAGCGAATGGACGAGGCGATCAGTAAGAACAGGAAGCTTCCGTCCATCTCAAAGCTACGGAAGGACGTCACGGAGCGGAAAGTCCGTGCGGCAAAGAAGAAGCGTACAAGCGCGATCGTCAACGGAGTGTTCGCGAAGAAGGACACTGGCAACGACCCCATCGTCAACACTTGGCGCCTCGATACACCTCGGTCATGCCGGGGTGGTATCGCCTGGGATGTGCACGGGCTCCTACCGCTGTTGGACCGCTTCCTGAAGCGCATCGAGGAGGAGAACGCGCGTCTGGACGCCTTGAACAAGGAGGCGGACCCGTCTGGAAAGAGGCACAAGCACAGCCTGCTGCGCACGTTTTCGTTGCTGCCGACAAAGTGTGGGTTCTCAACAAGCTACGTGAAGTTCGACTCGACGGCTCTACTGGGAATGATCAAGCGAAACATCGGCAAGGTCGACCTGGACCAAACTGTGGAGCACGAGGGCAAAACTTGGACGC